>CAUYON010140279.1:0-122270 GCA_963573935.1 Arctocebus calabarensis | reverse complement strand
CTTTATTATTAAATCATAGCTGTGTACAATAGTGCAATCAAGGGGTACAATGTGCTGGTTTCATATACAATCTGAACTATTTTCATCAAACTGATTAACATAGCCTTCCTGGCATTTTCGCAGTTATTATATGAAGACATTTGTATTCTGCATTTAGTAAGGTTCGCCTGTCCCCTTCTAAGATGCACCGTAGGTGTGGCCCCAGGTTTTTGGGTTTTTAAAATTTTTTTGCTCACATTAAGAAGTCCCTTCTCTGATATTGTGCTCATCAGATCAGAGGCCTTAGGACTTCTGGCCACCCACCCTAAGTGGCTTGAAGATTCCGCTTCTCAGAGCGTGTGCCAGAGGAGAAGAGCATGTAGGTGGTAAGAATGAGAAGGAGGCGGTCAGGCCAGGGCTGAGGCAACACATCTGGTCCGGTTGGTTTAGGCCCTACGTGACCTTCACCTCCTAGCTCCTGTTCTTGCAGTTTTAGAAATTCAGCTTTAACCTCAAAGTTTGTATCTTGAGTAGCTTAGGGCAATTGATTTAGGAGATTAACTTTTAAATTGGAGTATTATTTTGGGTCATAGGTTATACGGATTATTGTTGTTTAAGGTAAGGGTTAATTAACATGGTTTTTGCTTTGAACGTTCATGTATAAAACTGTGGTTTTGGAAACGGAGGAACAGAGCAGTCCTGGAGAGGTTCCTCTCCTTGTTCTCCAGAGTCACTGGCCTTCTGCCAAACAAAGTCCCCGTCTCTGCATATTGGCTAACAGTGACAGGTGACCAGACTTTCTTCATCTGGTAACAGAGAGGCTGAGCCATGTAGGCTTTCAACAAATCTCTGAATTTTTAAAATTTGAGGTATTGAAAACAATTGGGATAAAATAACCATAATGAAATTTACCAATTTGAGTTTCTAGAGACCAAGCCCTAAAGCCATTTCTTGCTCTCAGGTCTTGGTTTCATGACTGTCAAAAAGCACATGCATCATTCCTGGGTGATGCGGGTCACCAGCCTCCTGCTGCCTCCTGGGAACCTGCATGAAAATATCACCTCAAACCCTGAGAGCGCCATGGTCACTGGGTCTCCTGGGAGCCACCGCCCTCTTCGTGTCCCAGGGGGCAATGACTGATCAATTCCCTTTCCCATTCCCTTTTATTTCTTCACTGGTTAATATGATATAATAAGGTGGATCACTATGAAAGTTTTGAGACAGAGTGTGTTATGATCCGTTATTTCACTTCCAAGAAACAGAGTCGACAGCGCCCTTTCTGATTCACCTGCACATGTTTCAACTTGCTCTGAGTGTTGCTGGGGAGTCTCTGTGTGCTTCCAATGTGGATTTTACATTTCTTGGTTTTTGTGTACATCACGACTTGCATAATGACCCACACATAACCCAAGGGTAATCTCCAGAGTAGGAAGACAGAAATGAATGAACATGTAGTCCAGTGGTAACCAAGGAGCCCCGGAAAGCAGGTGTCCCCCTAGAAGGAGATGTACCCGATTTTCTCCTTGGGGCAGGCTCTGCATTTGTAGGCAAAGAAAGGCAGACAGTGGGGAGAGAATTGATGCCTCTCTGGGTTTTTTCTCCCTATACCTGCTCTGTTTCCGAGGTGAAAATTTACAGAAGCTGCTGGGGATTCCTCCAGTTGGTTCCATATTTGTTCTTGTTAAAGGTATTTCTTTCCTGAACCAGGCAAATTTCTGAAACAGCTGATCTGTTGCCATCCAATTGTGCACTTGTCATTTGATGTAGATGTATGTCCACTCCTAAGGGTGTAAATAGTCCAGATGAGGGGAAATCAGGCACTGTTTACTCTCAACTGTCTCATGCCGAAAGATGTAATAATGTTGACATTTTTGCACTGGGATCATAACTGCAGGCTTCAGGATGAATGTGAACTAGAGCTTGGAAAAGGGACCATGTAACTCACCCCAGCTCTAGGAGCAGCTGATTTTTTTTGCCCTCATACTTTATTCCTCTCTGCTTCATGCCCCAAATAGATGAAGGCTGTTGGATTTTCCTTCTGAGAACAGTAAAAGCTTTTTCACTTCCATGTCTTTGCTTTTTGAAGTCCCGATACTAATATTTGTCCTGATTTTAAAAAATTCTGAATGCTTTAAAGTTGGCTTGAGCCTGGTTTCTGAAGTGCCTTGAAATGAAGCTTTGAATCTTGCATTTTCCTTCTTTTTCTACTTCCTAATTCTGTGTTAATTGCAACCTGTTCAGGACTTAGGAATTTTTCCTCCATTTTTGTGCTGCTGTCACTTGCTGGTCCTCTTGTTTTCCTTGTTTGGAAATGGGTTTCATTGTATCTTCCCAGGTGGGCATTTTTTTTACTGCTTTCATTTTCTGCGTCTGTTGTCACCTCTGCGATTGCTCTGGTTTGGAAAAGCTGTTGGACACAATTGTCCCGGAGAGGGCTTCCAAGTATGAACTTCTGTCACTCCTCGGCTTTGATGGGTGCATTTACATGTGGACAGGAGAGCCAGGGAGAGCTTGCAGGATACAAGGCAATGCCTTTCTATTCTCCTTATTTTGTGCAGCAGGTGGAGCGGGAGGGCAGGAGTTCATGAAGAAATGGTGTCTGAATGGCCCACCTTTCAGTGTGGAGGTTACTAGAGGTGGCGTTTTATTTTCTGTCTCACTTGTAAAACTCTGCGACTTCCTTGATAGCACTTCTCTTAACAAAGAGGCTGGGATGTACTTTTATGACTTGTGGGACAACGTGCAGCAGACAGTACTGTTCGCACACGCGTGTCAAAGCCAAGGTGGTTCCACCACCACATAAATCAAGACTGTCTCAGTGTCGTGGTGCCGTCTGGCCTTGTGTCTTAATTCACTGTCCCTTTCATAGACATTTTCCTTGGGCCAACAGGCATTAGGATAAATTTGAAAGAAGGGAAAAAGCCTGACTGCCTGGTAGGAAGGCTTCAAGGGGTGGTAATGGAGAAACATAGATATTTTGGAAGATCAGGTGCTAATCGTAATGATACGAGAGGCTTGGGCACAACAGAAGGAATATGGGGAAACAAAAGAAAGTAAATATATCTCCTTTTCTGCCAGCTACAGTGATTCTTTATAGTCACTGGTCTTTTGTTGGTCTGCGGTTTATGAGAGTAAGAATTCTACAACCTCTTGGGGTAGCACCTATGGCTCAAAGGAGTAGGCACTGGCCCCATAAGCTGGAGGTGGCAGGTTCAAACCCAGCCTTGGCCAGAAACTGCAAAAAAAAAAAAAAATGAATTCTACAACCTCTCATTTGGAGGCAGGAGGAGATGGCCTTTAAGAAGCCCCTGATACTTTAGGCAGACTAAAGAATTGTTTTTCTATTTTTGATTTCCTTTGCCAGTGCCAAGATGGCTGTTGCTCTAGTATATTTATTTAAATGTCCATACTTAGGAAGTTAGTTTTTCCAGAGCAGTTAAGTCTAGCTTTTCTACGACTTGAGATTAAAAAAGAAATTATTATTTTTCATCAAGTACTAAGAATGATTTGTACATGCTGTGAATAATCGGTAATGCTTGGGAACATTCATATCCCAGGACAAATTATTTCTGAAGGTAATTTTATAGGGCACAACTTGTGCTTTTACAGTTATTGTGAAATAATTTCTGTTATCTTGCTGGTTAGTTATTGTGTTATTGTAAAATAGGCCGAAATTCTCTAATGTATAATTTTAAAGCTGTAGCATTGTAAGAAATTGAGTTTGTAAAGAGACCATTAATTTTGCAGGTTTCTTGCTGGGGGCTGGAATCCCGGTTGAAATCTCTAGAGAATATTCACATTCCATATATTCTTTTTAGAGATTGGATCCCATTACTTCCTTACTCTGTGGAATGTGATGTGTGACTTGGTGTTTATATTGTGTCTTTAAATGCTGTTGTATGTATTTTACAGTACACTCAGTATTTTGTTATTTCAAGAGGACACCCATATCCTCCGTGTTTATATTTGACCATATGGCATATTGCATATGAAGTTTATAAGCATATTTTTGTGTTTTTGAGCTGGAAATCCATCCAACATACCATATTCACCTTGGTGATACCAAAGTGTCTATATTTTCTGTGTTTGGGGAATAGCAGGAGTGCCAAAAAAATGTATACACATTAAAAGTGATGTTACAGATGTATTATAGAGTATATTTTGAGCACATCTTATAATTGCAGAAGTCAAACATGACTTGTGTCCATCTTTTGTTATCAATACATATTGAGTGTTACGATTTTAACACAGCTTTTTTTCTTTTTAAAAATGGGTATATGTTTTCTTGGAAGCCTGTATATTATTCATGCAATAGTCTGTGAGGTCTGCACCTTGTCTCTTGAACCACTGTACCGCCATCATAATCTAGAGCACCTACTGGAGGTGGTGGGTTCAAACCCAGCCCTGGCCAAAAAAAAAAAAAAAAAATCTAGAGTGCTGCCTGGTTGGAAATGAGCCCTATGGCCTTCTTTTCATAACTGTACTAGATTTTTGAAGATACTCTTTACCTTGCTATATTCTGACATCTCATGTAGTAAGATTTACATGGTAAAATGCCAGTGAGAATAAAACTGGAGTTTATGGTTGTGTGCTTATGAATATATACAAATGTTTATAACTGGAAGAGGATGAATTAAATATGGAAGGTTGAAAACTCCTCCCTGTAAGCATTTCTTAAAAGAGAGAATGCAACCTAAGAAAGGATTTGAGTAAGTAGTCATGAAGTCTCATGATACTGCTATACAGGAGAGTTTTTTTAAATAAACATTTAGGGGTTAGTTATCACTTTATCTTCTCAGTCAATGTTAGCATTCCTGGGGTTTTAAACAGTTTTTGAGAAGCCATATATCAGGGAAACTTTGTATAGAAATGTAATTTAGGTATATAATAATTTTTAAAAAATGTATCTCCAAAGCAAAAATTTGGTGTTAGTGAGATTTTTGTTGGCATGCTACTGGAAGATTATTCTTATTATTTTATTTTATTTTATTTTTGAGACAGAGTCTCAGTATGTTGCCATCAGTAAAGTGCTGTGGCCTCACAACTCATAGCAATCTCAAACTCTGGGTCTTAAGCAAGTCTCTTGCCTGAGCCTCCCAAGTCGTTAGGGCAATAGGCACCCTCCACAACACTCAGCTATTTTTTATTAGTTGTTGTTGTCATTCAGCAGGCCTTGGCTGGGTTTGAACCCATCAGCCCTGGCATATGTGGCCAACACCCTAACCGCTGAGTTATGAGCGCTGAGCCTAGACGAAATTTGAAATAAAAATGGCATATTCTAAGCTAGGAGGTCTTAACATGAAATTTTTTGATTTTTATAATGTATTATTACTCATTCCTACAAACTTTGTGCTGGTTTCTTTAAAACTGTAACAACCTGAAAAATATTGATTTTTCCTAAATTTTGAATTCTTCATTTTCTTTAAGAGTATTTCTTTTGGAAAATGAGAAATGGATAGCATTTGAAAGATTGTTTTATGTCATTTTTCCCACAAAACCAATAAAAATTAGCATAGAGCTGCTCTTCGGGGATAATTTCAAATTTGTAACTTTTGGGGAGGTTTTCTTTTTTCTAAATGTGATCTTATTGAGTGTGACAGATCCTTTCAAGAAATTAAATGAATTTAATCAACAAATTTAGAAGTGGGGCTTCCAGATGGTGGAGTGAGTATAGTCCTTTCAATAAACGGTGCTGGTCCAATGGACCTCTACTTGCAAAAAGATGAGTGTGAAGTCTTATCTCTCATAACACGTATGCAAAAATTATCTCAGCATGGATTTTAAAGCTATCTCAGAGATTTTAAAGCTACATCTTCAAAGCTGCTAGAAGAAAATAGAGGAGAATAATTTTAAAACTTTGAATCAAGTGGAGTTCAGCACCAAAAGCCTAATTAATAAAAGAAAGAATACATTATATTTTACCAAAATTAAAAATTTCATTCTTCAACATACATCATTAAGAACATAAAAAGATAAGTCATAGACTGGGAGAAAATGTTTCTAAATCCTATGTGTGATAAAAGACCTGTATCTAGAATATGTGAAGAGCTCTTACAATCCAATAACAGGAAGAAAACCCAATTTAAAAATGGGGAGAAGATGTGAATAGGCACGTCTCCAAAGAAAATAGGTAGATGGCTAATAAGCACATGAAACAATGTTTGGCATCATTAGTCATTAGAGAAATGTAGATGAAAACCACAATGTGACACTATTTCATACTTCTAATAATGGCTTTTGTAGCAACAGGGATAACAGGAGAAGCTTCCTCCTAAGGTTAGGTTGTAGCTTTGAAGGTCATGACTATAGACAGCCCTTTGGTTAATTACAGAAAGATTTATTAATCACACAGGCAGGGAAGTTCTGCGGTAGGAGCCCAGAAGATGTTTTTCTAGAAGGTTGGAACACAGACTATAGCCAGCAAATAGGAGATTTGTAAACTCTTTACATGGTTAGCCTTAAGACTTTGAGGTGAAGTTTTACATCTGGTAAATTATTACAAAAGTGACTAAAAGTTGGTATCCTTTTGCCTCTTACTTGTGGAGTAATTTCCTATTATTGTTATGAAAGCCTCGGGCATTGTCATCCTGAATCCTACAGTGACGCCTCTGCACACCCCCATTCCAACAGCTGTAAGCTGGTGGAGAGAGAACCCCCCCTATGTCTTAGCACTAGGAACTAATTTAAGTTCTTCCTTTGCTTATTGCAAGATCCACACAGTCCTAGGGAGTGTTGAGTCGGTGTTATACAAATACCTACGTTATCTAAACTCAGGAAAACACACTTGTGAGCCTGCCCTTTGCTGGAAAAGCTGCACAGATATTTTGATGCTGTTAGAATTCTGATGAGCCATTTCCTCTTGGAGGATGAGCCCACCTCACAGTGATAGCTCTGCAATTGTTGTTTGTTTCTTTTTGCAGTTTTTGGCCGGGGCTGGGTTTGAACCTGCCACCTCCAGCATATGGGGCCAGCGCCTTGCTCCTCTGAGCCACAGGTGCCTTCCAGCTCTGCAGTTGATAGCAGGCTTCAGCTCGTTTGCCTTTCCCTAGGGGTTCTTCATCTAACACTGGTGGGTGGACAGAGAGTGAGTCTTGTTACATTTGTACAGTCGGGGGCAGGCACAGGTAGGAGATGACACTCAGAGGTTGCTGGCACCAAGTCAGACATTCGTGGGGGGCCCAAGTGCAACTACTTCGGAAAAGAGTTTGGCCGTTTCTTAAAAAGTTAAATGTAAACTTTCCATGCGATCCGAGAATTTCACTCCTAGGTATCTACCCAAGATAAATAAAAGCATATGCCCACATGTGTGACTTACCGCCACACCTCACGGCCACATTATTTATAATAGCCAAACAGTGAAAACAATCCAGACATCAATCAGCTGGGGAACAGAGAAACAAAACGTGTTCTATTAATGTATGCAATATGGTTCAACAATAGAAAGGAATGAAATAGTGATACATGCTGCAATATATGCAAAGAGAAGAACCTTACAAACATTAGTGTAAGACAGTGTTTTTCAACCTTTCTTATCTCATAGCACACTTGAACCTGTAGTTAAACTTCTGTGCCACCTTTCAATTATGTTCATAGAAAAAGGAGTAAGAAAAGAATATTCTTACCGTGCATGGAACTTTTTTTGAAAATAAGTTAATTAATGGTCTTTAAACATTTTCGTGGCATACCCGAGCTCCTCACTGGTGTGCCGTGGCATTCTGGTTGAAAATCACTATTCTAAGTGAAAGAAGCCAAACACAAAATGTTATATAAGACATAAAAATCAGACAGGTGGGGCGGCGCCTGTGCCTCAAAGGAGTAGGGCACTGGCCCTACATACCGGAGGTGGTGCGTTCAAACCCACCCTGGCCAAAAAAACCCCACTAAATCAATCAATCAATCAATCAGACCAGTGGTTGCTGAGGCTGTGGGTTAGAATTTGGAAAGTGGGTGCAAGGGGACCTTTGGGGGGTGATGGAAATGTTCTAAAACTGGATTGTGGTGATACTTTGATAACGCTGGCACTAAATATCATTTAATTGTGCACTTAAACATATTGCCTGCAGGAAGTTTTGTGATAAAAGACGTATTTGTATATTTTGGGTGGCTCTATGTGGGCTCTGAGAGCTTTATGTTAGTGTGTGTGCTTTTGTGGGTGGGTTTTAAATATAAGAAGCCGATGCGTGGAAATGTAAAAGTTAAAATAAAATACAAAAAGGAATCTCTACATCAAAGTGACCATTGAAAGACTTCAAAAGCAAATTCAAAAGGTTATGTAGTTGAGAAAGAAAAAAAAACAACAGGGAACTGGGAACCGTATTAGGGATGACTTGGTTGTTTCAAATAGTCAAAAACTAACAAAAACAACACAACGCATAAAAAACTATCTTACAATACAAAATTTCTGCTTTGTAGGCCAATTACTTAAAAAGTAAAGAGAAAACTTCTTTGTCGGAGGCTTTTTTCTGTTGATAGGAAGCCTGTTTGACTCAGACGCTGGAGGAGTTTGTCTACTGTGTAACCAAATCACAGAAGGATAATGGAGTACCTTGACCAGGGGGACATATGCCTTTCAGAAAAAGGGAAGGCATGCGACATTATCTGGTTACATAGAACCATTTAGACATGTCAAGGGAAGTCAAGAGTTCTAGAGGAGGAAACGTTGTTCTCCTCGGCCTTTAGGGCTACAGTCAGATTGTCAGAATTGAGAAGAAATCGGAGGAAATGATAAAAGAGCTGAGGAAGAGAGTCACAATTTTGTTAAGCAAAAAGGAGGGCTTTTTGTTTTGTTTTGTTTTTTGAGACAGAGTCTCACTGCATCACCTTTGGTAGAGTGCTGTGGTGTTGTAGCTCACAGCAACCTCAAACTTTTGGGCTCAAGCGATCCTCCTGCCTCAGCCTCCCGAGTAGCACCTACTCAGCTGCCACAATGCCTAGCTACTTATTTTAGAGATGTGGGTCTCGCTCTCGCTCAGGCTGGTCTCGAACTCCTGAGCTCAAGCAGTCCACCCGCTTTGGCCTCCCAGAGTGCTGGGATTACAGGTGTGATCCATGGTGCCCAGCCAAGTTATATGTTTTCAAGATCAGAAGGATGAAGAGCAGAGAGCAGTGATCCATGACCCGTGAGTCACGTGTAGTGAGCTGGACAAGAAGCCAAACCCTGGAGATGGGAATCGGAAATGCTCTAAGAAGAAAATTCTATCTCGAGAAGTAAAGTTATCATTTTAAATGAAGAAGATAACTTGCAATTATGTAGAAATCGTAAAACAGGGAAAAGCTGCCGTTCAGAAAACGGTTGAAAATGTTAAGAAACAGATTTCAGAGTTAGAGTCAAAACCTCTTGCGAACTTTGTGTTCTAAGAACAGATCAACATTCTGAGAAGACCTTGCTGTTTTGAACACAGAGGGCCAGACTCTAGACCTGTGTCAGTTCGATTTTGAGAAAACCTAAGAAACAGTTCTCTTCCAGTCTCAGCTAACTGATTACATATAAAATGTTTTTTACCAAGCCCATACTTCACAAACTTCAACTTGCTAAGAAATTCATCATTTGCCTAAATTCTAGTCTTACTCCTATAAGTCCTTTTTTCTTTTTATTGAGTCCTTTTTCCTTTATTTTTTATTTTTTGGACAGTCTGTTTCTGTTGCCCAGGCTGGAGTACAGACACCTGGTGATAGCTTACTGTAACCTTGAACTCTTGAGTTCAAGCAATTCTCCTGCCTCAACTTTCCCAGCAGCAGCTGGAACTACAGGTGCGTGACACCACATCTGGCTAATTTTTTAAATTTTGTTTTTTATGGAGACAGAGTCTTGCTGCATTGTCCAGGCTCGTCTCAATCTCCTATCATGAAGCAATACTCCCACCTCAGGCTCCTAAAGCGCTGAGATTCTAAGAGTGAGGCACTGCAACCCAGCCCCATACCTTTGACATAATATTTAAGTGCTTCATTTTTCCTTTCGTGGTTTTTTAAAATATATTTCTGTAGAAAAAAATCATAGATATGCATAAAAAGTTAAAAACATACAAAGAAAAACAGTTTTTATTAAAAATTTAGTTATGAGTACAACATGGTAATTATAAACTCACTGCTTTACAAGAAGGTAGTTGGATTCAAATTATATGTTTGACAAAATGAGATAAAGCTAAACTTTAAGATTTTTTTATTGTCTTTATTATTAAATCATAGCTGTGTACAGTAGTGCAATCAAGGGGTACAATGTGCTAGTTTCATATACAATCTGAACTGTTGTCATCAAACTGATTAACATAGCCTTCCTGGCATTTTCTCAGTTATTATATGAAGACATTTGTATTCTGCATTTAGTAAGGTTCGCCTGTACCTTTCTAAGATGCACCGTAGGTGTGGCCCCACTAATTACCCTCCCTCCACCCCAACCTCCCCCCTCCCCAAACTTTAAGATTTTTATTCAAATTTGCCCGAGTAGATAATCTTAGGAAGGCTGTGAACCAAATTGGGGGTGAAGCAGTTTGAATGTGTTATCAACATGCTGGATTGGACAAAGAATTGGAAACTGTGAAATGTGACCAAATGATCAGCGGAGTTTTAAAGAGTCTGTACAGTGTTTTCCTGGTCTCAGTTCCTTTTTCTGAAGATAAGAGTGCTGCTTTTCCTTCCAGTATCCGGAGGGTGTCTTTTATATGGGAATTTTATCTTTCGCTTTTAATAAATAGTACAGAAGTCAAAGTGATTTTCTTTTCGATCTTCTGGTTTCTAAGGAGTCTTTGGCTTAAATCATCAGTGCTCCAGAATAGCTGAAGAGTTTTAGAGAAACAGTGTTTAGCTTAGAGAAGGATAGAGAGGAAGAGGTTTAGGGAGGGGAGAGAAAGACTTTGGAGCAGAAAGAGTCTCAGCCAGCTTGGAGACAGTGCTTTTCAGGGAGGCAATTTCTGAGTCGTGAATGTGTTTTGCAGCCTCGAGATACCAATTGAGCTAGGCATCCTATTTGGACTGTATGATTTTATAGCTGCGGTCTTGTAGCTGAAAGAAAAACAGATTGTTTGAATGGTCCTCATAATGTTTGAACATGTTACCAGCTGGGGTCCCAAAAGAGCGCAACTACCTTGGCTTGCCTTTGAGTTTGAGAGCCCATTTGTAAATAAATCTATCTAGGTGATTGTGTTTAATGCCGAATCCACAAAAACAAATTAAACTCTTAAGCATGCAAATGAATTGGAAAATAAAGTATGTACTTATGAAGAAGCACGATAAGCCTTCTCCAATAGGGAAAAATCCCTGTAACCAGACCTTATAACCAGGAGGGAAAAAAAAAAATTCTCTCTAAAACAGGAGATCTCATAACCAGGATCAATTTCCACATGAACTCAAAGTCTACCAAAAGAAAGCATTGGCGTTTAATCAGAGAGAGACTCCCCAGAAAGAAAAGAGGCAACCTGTGGAAATTGGGGGACCGAGGGGACCAATCTGTGGGTACCTCACACTGAAATTCCAGAACCTGCCCATCTTGCCAAGGTGCGACTACTTCAGACCCCACTTCTGACACCAAATATGTCGAAATCAAAATAAAAATAGAGACAAATCTCTACATTAAATATTTTATTTAGGGATCACAAGATGGAAATTTGGGGGACACACACAGGCCAGGGTGGTCTTCACTACGTCTGAAGAACAAAGAGAAGTTTGAAGGTATTAGAAAAAGAAATCTTAGGCGCTGTTTTGAAGGAAAGGTCAGTGGTAGCAGGGAAGCTTCTGGGAGCTGGCAAACTCTGATTTGTGAGTGACAGCAGTAAATAAAACTGGTCTTAAGGTCACAGCAATTCATTTCAGTGGCTAATACTATAAAAGTGGTCTTTGGGGTGATAGCAGGTGGTTTCAGCATCTGGGTTGCAGAAATAATTCGGTTCATGAAACTGTGCCTGTGTACCCTGAGTGCTTTTTTGCCCCTTGATTCTGTTGTAGTTGGGTAAGACAAGAATGACCCAGTTTGTATAATCAACATTCATAGAAGTAAAGGTGTGTTGTTTGGATATGCAGAGGATTTCAGAGCACCAAGTTTTATATAAGAAAAGTCTCCTTAGGTAATCGACCGAGTTATCAACAATACTCTGAGGTTGGACACACAGCGTGCAAAGTTCTCTGTTAGTGTTCAGATTCCCTACGTGTTTTTCTCATTATCTGAGCACCTCAAGTCAAGTTTAAAATGCTGTTTATTTAAGACAGAGAAGAGTCAGCCCGATGTCAGTCGCTGGGATGCGGAGAGCATTATATCAAGCTTCACAAAATAGAAGGAGGTTTAGCAATTATCGAGCCCTTAGGATGTGCTGGGTTTGAACAGCCTCACATGTGGGATCTCCCAGGGCTGTGAGTATTATGTAGGATTTTTCACATTCACACTTCACCGAGGGAGAAACCAGGACACACAGGGGTTGGACCTTTTCCCAGGCCTCACAGCTGCAGGCTACCTCCTGTGTTCTCTGTCCTTGTGGGATTTAGGCTGCGGGTGGAGAAACAGGGGCGAGTAGCAATGTGTCCCAGGAGAAACTTGGGGTCTTCTTTTCCAGGCCTGGCAAGAGGAAGGCCAACTGGGAGGTCACTAATGACAGACTTTTGGGGCTAATAGGATTGGGCTTGAAAGCTGAACATCATCTGAGACGCAGGGACTCCCTGGGAGATCTCTGAGGGCCTTCAGCCTGTGACATCACGTGTGGTGACGTTAGGTGTGCAGGAGCAGCAGGAGGACAGGAGGGCTCCAGCGGGCCGCCCAGTGGGCCCAAGCCCCAGGTCCATTCTGTAAAGACCTCCCCAGGAGAGCTTTCTCCGGAGTGGGAAGGTTCCGGCTGCCCCAGCCTGCGTGGGTGGGTTGCAGAGTCTGTCCAGCTTTAAAGGACAAAGCCGTGTCTCTGGTGCCCGCCTTTGGAAAGCAGCCCTGTCATGTCCCATCAACCATGCCACTGAAAGTACACTGGGACCCTATTACTTACTTTGCCCAAGTTGGAGTTCATTAACACAGACAGCCCCTGGTGCTCAGCTCCCAGCTTTCTGCCTTCCCTCCGCCTGTGTGTGTGTGTGTGTGTGTGTCCTCGCCCTCCCTGTGCTGCCAGGCACCCCTGGTTCACTCTTCATTCCCACCGTGTGCGACTCACGTTCAGGGTCGTTCTGCACTCTCAGGAAGGTCCAAGCAACAAGTGCGGCCTCCTCACTCACCCTGAGTTTCATTAAGAGCCCTAAGAAAAGAATGAATTTGTATCCCAACAATTCTACCCCGACTCACTCCAAACAGTGATTTTTCTTTTCTGTTGAAAATATTCTTCCCAGAGCAGCACAGGCTCCAGCTCACAGGCAAAGGTTATTAATGGCTTCACTCATCCATTGAGCAGATATTTATGCTGTAGGAGACCGTGAGCTCTTATCTGAGAGCCCGGGCACTGAGAGGGTAGATATGCAGGTGGTACCTAATTGGATTTGGGTACAAACATCCTTGCTTTCTGTAGGGAGCAGGTGCTCTGCTCAGCTCAGCAGCATCTGTGGCGAAGCACGTCAGTCATCTAATTTCGGGAGGTTTTCAGAGGACCTGTTCTGCTTAGCTGGAGTGGCAGGATCTGTGATCATGGTCCCAAAGAAGGACCCCCCGTTCTCAGGGAGCCCCCTGTTTTGAGGGTGGGAGGCAGCACATGTGATGACCAGCCAGTGTTCATGTTCAGCACTGTCCTCGATGTGTGCAGGCAGGGAGGGGACCGCCCAGGGAGGCTGGACGGGTCAGGGTCTGGGTGCCTGTGTAGAGTCGCCAAGCATAGGCAGAAGTTCCCTGAGTGGGTGAGGAGGGAAGTGGACATTTGTGGTACCTGAAAAGGCTTGGGGATATGAGAACAAGATGAGTTTGTGAAGCTGACAATCTTTCAGGATGGCTGAACCCCCGGATGTGCATTTGTGTAGTTGTGGACGTGAGGCTGAAAAAGCAGACGGGGGTAGGGAAGGACGCTGCTAGGAAACAGAGGGTTGCTCCTTGCTACGATGTAATTCAGATAGCATCTCCCAGGCTGTGGGACCCTGTGGGAGGCTGCTCAGGAGTGCAGCACGATGACATCCGTGGGTAAGAGAGAAGTTCAGCCCGGATGGATGTGTCACTTATGCACCTGCTGAGGGAGCTGCAGCTCTGGGTCCCAGCACTGTGCTCCAAGGGCCACAAGAGCAGAATACCTGGCAGAGCAGGTGGGGGCCTCCTTGGAACCACGGGCCCAGCACCTGTGTCTGATTGGTTGGGGTCTTCTGTGAATGTTCCCCTATGCAGAGGGTTGGATTGAAAGGAGAAGGAACAGAGAAACCATCATGGCCAGAAATTAGAATGGGCCTCAGTTAGAACCAATGTGCTGGGAGTGGAGGGGAACTCAGAAACAATGTGCTGAGATGGGGCATCCCATCAGGAGGTAGAGAACTAGAGGTCCTATGGGGAGGTAAAGATTCAGGATGTGAATGTGGGGAGGAAGCACACATTCAGTCCATAGCATCATCCTGGGTGACCTTAGGAAATTCATTTACTATCCTAGTCATTTTAGGCTATAATAAAAACACCCAATTGTAGAATTTATAAACAATAGAAATTTATTGCTCACAGTTCTAGGGACTAAGAAATCCAAGACCAGGGAACCAGCTGATTTGGTGTCTGTTGAGGTCCTATTCCTCATAGATGCTGCCCTTTTGTTTCCTCCTCACATGGTAGAGGGGGTGGACAATCACCCTCAAGACTCTTCTGTAAGGGCACTAATCCTGTTCATGGGGGCAGAGCCCTCATGACCTAATGACCTCCTAAAGGCCCCACCCTGTTAATGCCATTGTATTGGGGATTTGGTTTCAACATACAAATTTAGGGGGATATAGACATTTAGTTCCTTGAATCATCCTAACTGTGTAACCTTAGGTAATTAACTGACCCTATCACTGGCACCCTCTATCTCTCTCTCATGCTAGTAGGGAGGGTTATTAAGGAATGTAAGACACTCAGAGCCTGGCAGAGAGGACTCTTCAGGTTGTAAGAGTTGCCTTTACTTAGAGCACATACTGCCTCATTCATGTCCACCTGTGGTGTTCCAGATCACTAATGCTAAGAACTGATTACTAATAATAAGTTGAACTTTATAATTTACCAACACCTAAATACTGTGCCTACTTAAATTACATAGGTTGAGATATAAGCTATTGTGCCTTATTTTAAAGGCAGTTTTTGTTTTTTACTAAGTAGTTCATTAAATAGTTGAAAAGCCAAAAAGAAATATTTTCCCTTGGAGAGAAAATATATAAATATGTATATTTATATTAATATATAAATATATATGTGGTTTAGAGTGGTGCTAGTGGCTGGCAGAAATAGATGACATTTTTTATTCTCCATCCCACGATCAAAAGACAGAGACACACACACTCTTCTCCCTCTGTCATAATATGGTTGTGCCAATTTTAATTAATTCTATATTCATTTACCTTATTATGAATTTCTAAATATTGTTCACAGCTGGGGGGTGTACTAGACTGATTACATCTCCTTTCTGTTCTCCCTTGTTTTGTTTTTTTTCTTTCCTGCTTAACTTCTGTTTGGTTGGTTTGGGGAATAGTTGTCATAAATTTTACCCCAGATTCTCCAAAGGAACTGTAAAATCCCTCTCGGTACAGTCCAACAATCAGATGATCTATCAGTTCAATTTCTGTTTCTAGAAAACATCCCTCTTGGAGAGTGCCTGTTGTCCTGCTCCAGTCAGTACTGGCCGCTCTCTGCTGCTTTGGTGTCAGATTAGAATTTCATTTCAGCACCATTGTGGAATTCTCTAGTCTCTCCCTTAAATCGGGAGCCCAGTTTCTTACACCCCAAACTCTTTTTTTGTATGCTCCCTCATTTTGGTGGATACATCCTCCAATATCTTCTTCAGAGAGGATTCTCAGAAGATAAACTGTTTACGCCTTTATATATCCGAAAATTCCTTTATCCTTCCTTGCCACTTGATGAAAGGTCATTTAATTTTCCCACTTCCTGAGAATTCATTTCAGTCTAGAATTCCATGTGGGAGATCACTTTCACTCAGAATTGAAAGGGCTTTGCTCTATTGTCTTCCAGCTTCCCATGACATCGTGGAGAAATCTGGTGCCATTAGGGCTGTGGATTAATTCATTGATTCATGCATTCATTCATTCAGCCACCAAATCTCCAGGCAGCTATTTTTTTTTCTTTTTTTATTGTTTGGGATTCATTGAAGGTACAAAGAATTAGGTCGCACACATAGCATTTGTTATGTGAAGTCCCCCTTGTAATTGTGTCCCAAGCTCTTTCTTTATCTACTGTGTGTTAGGCTCTCTTCTTGGTTATGGGCACCCAGAACAAGTAGATGGATTTTCTGACCTTGGGGAGCTCGTCTTCTGATCTTTTGTAAGTGACCAATTTTATTTATTTGTTTATTTTCTCTCCAGAGGAGATCTCAACCCTCAGCCTGGAGGTGTGAGCCTGACCAATAGTTTTCAAACTTTTTGGCACCGGGGACGGGTGATGGTGAGGAGGTGGTTTTGATAGGAGTCTGCAAGCAATTAATTTTTTCTGCAGGTGGTGGTGGGGAGGTGGTTTTGATGGGAGTCTGTAAGCAATTGATTTATCATCATCTCTGCCCAGTCAAACATCTCTGCTAATGATAATCTGTATTTGTAGCTACTCCCTAGCACTAGCTTCACCCCCTCAGCTCCACCTCAAATCGGAAGGTGTTAGATTCTCATAAGGAGTGTGCAACATATATCCCATGCAAAGTTTACAGTAGGGTTCCAGCTCCTATGAGAATCTAACGCCCCCACTGATCCAACAGGAAGTGGACCTCAGGCAGTGATGCAAGTCATGGGGAGCGGCTGTCAATACAGGTGAAGCTTCACTCACTTTCCTGCCACTCACCTCCTGTTGTGTGGCCACTATACTGGTCTGTGGCCTGAGGATTAGGGACTGCAGAGCTTGGCTGTCAACATTCTGAGGGTCTAATTTGCTGTATATGTAGATTTGCTATATATGCAGATTTTTCACCCTATTGTCCCTATTTTCACTACAATACCTCACTCCCAACTGCCTCTTTCATTGATGTATTGAAGTTTATGGCCTCTCTGGTTCTTTTTCCCCAAAGACCACATTACATATCCTAGTGTGCACACCTGATGGCTAGAAAGGAGTTATGGGTCCTCCCTTGTCAGCTGACCTTCTGGTATACAGTGCCACTATCTGTCACTTTTCTGAGATTCTTCATGCTTCTAATTTCGGTGTTGTGAGGTCCTGTGGTTCTACTCAGCATGTTTCTTATTGGTAATCACCTTAGTGGATTTAAAGGTTTGAGCTTTTATTGGCCCAGTCCAGGGAAGGACCTTCAGAGGTGAAGGATATTACTACATGATCAGTAGGTGTCCTCAATTCCATTTGCACATGCAAGCTCCCTCTCTGAAAGCTACCTGAGAGAGGGTGAGGGAGATTCTCAAATTGCTAAAGCATTCCCTACCCCAATTATCCTGTACTCAGTGCCCAGAATGGTATCTGGAACATGGTAGAGATTTAATAAGTATGTGTTGAATGAATAAAGGAATACTCCAGTGAACATATTTGTGCCCATACCTTTTTCACTTTACAGATACTTTTCTCTAGGATTGACTTTAGAAGGATCATCATAGTCAGCAGATATTAACATTTGTAAAGCTTTGATATATTATCAACATTTTGTATTCTGGACAGATTACACCAATTTAGACTCCCACCACTATGATATAAAAATTTCTATTTCATCCCACCTTTTTCTACATGAAGTATTATTATATTTTTATTTTTGTTGCTTTGATGGGTGGTGTCTCTTTGATCATTGATAGTTGAATAGTAAAGTTGTATGTTAGAGCTTCAAACTTACAAATAAGTAATAGCCATTGTTTTTTTCCCCATAGGTGTATAACAGCTATTAACACAAGGGGTGTGTGTGTGTGTGTGTGTTTAACATCTTAATGTCTAACAATGTGTGCTTATTGAGCTGATATAGAAATGTGTTGACGTTCTGTTGAGGAAAGGTACTGTTTGTATTTTTCTTTCAGATATAGAATATTCATTAGTTTCTCAAGTCTCATAAAGAAGCCAGAGAATTTTGGATGTGACATCTCTTTGTTCTCACTCATCTGTTTTCTTGGGTCATTAACTAGGCTCTACATATGACACCAATTTGGTGTCAATTCTTTGCAAAGCTGAAAGTGCATCTTTATCATTGTCTGTGAGCTCATAATATGCATCTGCATTTGTTGGCTGTATTTTTTCCCTGCCGGCATGTTTTAAGTATAAAAGTCATAAGCTGGCAATAATAATACATCTTAAATGCATGCAGTGTCTTGAAACTTAGGTTCATAAGCATTACATCATGGCAAATTGGTCAGGCAGAAAAGGCCCACATCCTTCCATCTGCCTGGATTGTTATAATTGTCTCAGAACTAGTGCCCTTCCAGAATCTTATTCCTAAAACCACATGCCTCATGGCCCTTTTAAATATAAAACTTCATCTTGTCACTCCCCTCTAGTGGCTCCTCAGTTCTCTCAGAGTGAAAGCTGAAGTCCTTTTGATGGCCTATGAGTCATTATAAAAACGTGGCCCCCACCATCTCTCTGACTTTATCAGACTACATTATACCCTTTCAACTGTCCTTGCTCCCTGTGTTCCTGCATGGAACTTCTAGCTATTTCTAGAATACACTATGCTCTGTGTCTTTTCTCTGACACTGTTCTCTGCCTGGTCCACTGCTCCCCAATGCTTATCCCCAACTATCCACTTAGCCTGCTTCCTGCTTCTGGCTTCCTACTTCCTGTTTCCTGTTTGGGGCTTCCCACTTCCTGCATCTTGCTTCCTGCCTCCCTGTTGTCCATTGCAGTCCCCATTCCCAATCTACTGTCTGATATGTTTTATTTTTCCCTGGACCACTTTTCATCCTATCACACCAGATATATAGAGGATGCAAAAAATATATATAGATACATTTTAAGAAGGGAGAAAAACTGTATCAAAATTGCAAATACTCAATATATAATGATAATGGAAGATGAATACAAGTCACATTGAGCACCTCAAGTAATTGCGGAAGTCAAACGTGACTCGAGTATTACAAATTTAATACAGGTTTTTCCTTTCTTAAAATGCATATACATTTTTATGGCATACTCTGTATTTCATATTAGTTCTTCCTGTCTGTCTCCTCCTACTGGGCCAGTGGGCTCTGTGTGGCAGGGACTCTTGCCTGTGTCACTTAAAGCAGTGCTTGGAATAAGAAGGCGTGTAGCAGAAACTAAGTAATTATTTGTTGAGCTAATTTCTGTCTTACAGATGGAGACAATGGGGCACGGAGAAATTGAGATCATTTGCCTAATTATCAAGACTTGGGACTTGAGCTCAGGGCTCTTCCCTCCAGGGGTGTTTTTAGGACAGAAAAGGTCTTCTAGTTTATGCTTTTTTTTTTTCATGGTAGCTTGCCAGCCTATATTTTTCAAAAATTCAAATAAATCTTTATTATAATCACACCCCTCCCATCCCTTTTACGACTAAACTTTTATTCACTAAAATGAGCACTTAGAATCCATATATTATTATTCTGGTCACACCTTGAAGGGATGTGCTTAAAATACCTTTAAAACAGCGCTGTTAAGAAAATACATGCATTGACTTTCTTTCCTTTATCTTTTATTTCAGAGTGGAATCAACCTGACCATTAGGTGCTCTCACGCTGTTCTCAGCTATTGGTTCTCATTCTCTTGTCTGCCAAGAGCAGCTACCCTCTTGGAGGGCAGTAGGGTGGGGGTGGGGTGGGGTGTGGGTTGTCTGTATTACAGCTGAGAAGGATTGGGGTAAAGGGCTTTTTCCTGATAAGGTTTTGCCTTTACAGATGGAAAGGAAATTTCTACCGAAAGATTTCCACCTAAATCTTTTTGGTCATAATTGTCACATACCCAGCCTGGCTATGGGAAAGTCTAGACCATAGCCAGTGTGATGAGGAATGAAAAAGTAATTTTATGGTTGGGGGTCAGTCCAACATGAGGAACTGTATTAAAGGGTTATGGCATTAGGAAGGCTGAGAACCACTGGTCTAGAAAGAGAAACTTTCTTGGCTTGTAGCCTGCTTAGTGAAGGAAGGCAAAGGCAAGAGATTTTTCAATGGCTTTGGGGCTGTCAGGCCACTTCCTGCCACAAGGGGGAGCCCCTGATCACATTGAGCAACTACTTCGTTTAACCTTATTAATAAGAATATAGGTTCTTGGGAGAGGAGGGGTGATACAAAACAAAAACCACAAATGCTAAATGAAACCTCACATCATACAATGTGAGGTACAGATAAAAGTAGAAAAAGCACACGGGGGATATGGGGGTATAGGAGCAAGGGTTTGTAAATTGTAAGGGTCATAGATGTAGTCCAGAATAGGAAAAATGGATGTAAAGAGATATATTTGCACATACTGATACAAAGCAAGAGCAGGGCACCTCTGTTAAGCTTAACAGAGGTGCCACTGGTGATGGCATGAGTCCCACAACACAAGGGGAGGTGAGAGGACGCTGCTGCATTTCAGGCCAACATGTAGCAAGTGGACGTTCAACTCCAGTTCATTTGTCAAGTTGTCAGAGACTGACTTCTGCCCCCACTTCTGTATTTTTGCTGTGATTATCAGCAGAACGGCCAGTGAGCACTTTGGAGTACACGCATCACCTGCTTCCTTGGATCTGACCCCTCTTTTCTTCTCAGACTGGTGTTCTCAGTGTTGAGTGTTCTCATGACTCTTTCCTCCCTTGCCCCTTTACTAGCAATTTAGAGTCATCCTTCTCTCTGGTCTCTGATCCCCTGCGTTTGCTGTTCCTTCTGCTCAGCTGCCTCCTTCTCTGCCTGGACGATTCCTCAGGTTCTCCTTGGAGACCTAACTCAGCTGCCCCTTTCCTGAGGAATCCATTCCACTGCCTGTCTTCCTCTTTCTAACTTCCTTCCTCTGGTTTTTATGCATCTGTGGTCCTCAACCTACAGGCTGAAGATTGGTACTGGTCTGTGGCCTGGTTTCTAATAGGCACAGCAGGAGGTGAGTGGTTGGTGAGCAAGCGAAGCTTCATCAGTGTTTACAGCCACTCCCTATGTTAATTGCATCACTGCCAAGCTACAGTCTGGGGAAAAATTATCTTCCATGAAACTGGTCCTTGGTGCCAAAAAGGTTGGCGACCATTGCTCGTTGTCACAATAGACTCAACTGACTTTTATTTGACCTTCTCTTGGGGACACTGAGAGCTATCACTGAGAGCTGAAACTGCCCATCACCTTTGTATTTCCAGCATTTACAGAGTGTCATAAAACAAATACAAATGAATGTTAGTTAAATCAGTGAAGGCATGGAAGTGTTAGGATTTATAATGCACTTTACAGAGAGGAAATATACACAAGGCAGCTGAGTGTGGAGGGGAGGGGCAGGGCTGATGGAGTCTGCAGTAGGATCCGCCAGGCTGATTGTGTCCTTTCCTGGGACAGCCACCTCTGGCGTGTAGGTTAGCATATTTATGTTATAGTAGATAAAGAAATGGACGTTGCAAGAGACTTAGTCACTCAGCTAATGAGTGAGGAAAACTAGTGGGGATAATGCTAAAAGTTAAGAGGGCTTCAAATGAAACCCAAATAATGTCTTGAAACATTCTGACAATAAACAAAAAGATCTTCTTTCTTTCCTTCATGCAAATAGAACTCGTGGGTACTTCTTCTCACCTACTTGAACTCAGAGGCAAAAAGATACTGCACTAGACACGACTGTTCATAACACTGTTCATCACACTGTTTCATAAACAAGTGCATTTCTGTGAAACCAAGATACCAGGCTGTTTCCAACAGACTATTTCTTCCACCCTTTCAGGAATAAAGGACAGAAATACAAGTCACCCCCTTCTCAATAGATAAGTGTTTGATGGTTGCTTGTGCAAAAGTGACCGTGAAGCCATTTCTCAAAATGTTTTCTGGAAGCCCTTGTCACTCTGTCCGTGGACCTCACCATTCAGCCACCATCCTCAAGCACTTGCTTTTACCTGACAGGTTCCTTGACCTTGATCTATACAAAGGAAATCTCATTCCCTTCTCTGCTCTGAGTACTAGTCTGCAAAAACAAGCTGTTGATTTTCTTTCTATGATGTGCCCTCGTGCTTTGCTGGCCTGTCTACTGTTAGCGAGGTCTACTCTGAGATCATTTTGATTCTGTCTCATCTCTCTCATAGCACAGGCCTCTTTAGCTCTCTTTGTGAAGACCATTTGTTGCAGTGTTTCTGCCTAGAGCCATGTGTGCTCCCTGGGCCAGCACCACCAGTCATCACCAGGGAACTCAATAGAATTAGACATTGTCGGTCCTTACCCCAGATGACTTCATGACACTCTGGGGTAGAGGCCCAGTCCATCTAGATCAGTGGTTCTCAACTTTCCTAAATTCTCCTAATGCCACGACCCTTTAATAAAGTTCCTCATGTTGTTGTGACCCCCAACCATAAAATTATTTTTGTTTCTATTTCATAGCTGTAATTTTGCTACTGTTACTAATTGTAATGTAAATATCTGATAGGCAGGATGCATTTTCGTAGTTACAAAGGGGTCGCAACCCACAGGTTGAGAACTGCTGATCTAGATGATATGGACACCTGCTAAAGTCTGAGAGCTCCCTTATTCCTCGATGCTACAGGGGACAGAGATGGATTGCATTATGCTCCATCAAACCACGGCATTTCACACTTCTCTGTGTTTTCCCTTTATCTCTGTTCATCCATAGAACTTTATCCATACCAAAACACAGAGTCATTCTGCATGTGCATTAGTGAATTTGTGGAGAAAAATCAAGAACAAACAGGATTTTGGTCTGAGGCACCAACACACTTTAACATAACAGCATCCACACTGGGCCTGTGTGCCTTCAGGCCATCATGCTTGCAGCCCAAGGCCACCGGCCAACCTCAACATTTTTCTGGCTGGCTGAGCTACTTTGCTTGAAAGTAGGAAAATTAATGTCCCTGGGAGCAGCTTTCAGTCATTCACAGTTTGGGATAGATATTGCTGAGGCTGCTTGTAACTCTGTGGTCCCTAGGCCATGGATTGGTAATGGTCTGTGGCTTGTTAGGAGCAGGGCCACACAGCAGGAGGCGAGTGGCAGGCAAGTGAGTGAAACTTCATCTGTATTTACAGCTGCTTTCCATTGCTCACATCATAGCCTGAGCTGCGTCTCTTGTCAGATCAGCAGTGGCATTGGATTCTCACAGGAGCACAGACCCTACGGTAAACTGTGTGAGTGAGGAATCTAGGTCATTTGCTCCTTTTGAAAATCTAATGTCTCTTCCCTCTAGGTCTGTAGAAAAATTGTCTTCCATGAAACCAGTCCCTGATGCCAAAAAAGGCTGGGGACCACTGCTTTAGAGCACTGCTTATGTTAACACCAACAACTGGTTATGTATTTCTTTCTAAAAGAAGAAAAACAATTAATGATTGATGGAAACAAGCGACAAGTCAAAAAGGGAGATAATGAAGTAAGTTTGAATAAATAGAATGGGAGAAAATCTCATATCAGACCTATTCAAATGTCCTGTATTGTGAGAATCTAGTTTTTCTTCTTTCATAATTGACAATAAGGACAAAATCTTTAAATGGATGCGTGAGCAGATGGCAGGCTTAACCCACATGCTTACACTCATCACCATTTGGGGGCACAGGTAGGTTGCAATGACAGTGATGCAACGACAAAACTCGGAAATCATGCTAAGGAGTTGTGAAGGGTAAGATAGTCTGGTGACCCGGTTGGGGTGATGGAGAGAGAATGTTACTGCAAAGTGAAAGGTTTGTAAGCACGACTACAGATGGATGCAGGAACTCAAAGGAAATTTGTTGTATCTCTGTCCTTGATTTCGGGTGATTTTGTAATTCCTGGCACATGATAGGTACTCAGTTAATAGCTGTAGTTTCTGCATCACCTAGCTATAGAATGCCTGGTAGAATATATATTGTGTCATTCTGAAGATGATTTCAGACAGATGTAAGATTCCCCTGAGATTGTGGCTTATATATTTCGGGCTCTGTCATGGATGCACTGGAATAGGTGATCTATTTTTGTGTGGGGAGTACCAAGGTGTGGGAGGGACACGCCCCTTTTCTGTAGCTATCCCATTGTTCTAGGGATGCTGTCTGCTGTTGTGTTCTTATCCAAGTGGTAGCGGAAGATAAAGGAAGAGTGTCTAGAAATGATGCAAATAACAACCAAGAGACTCAGAAGTGAAGGAAACTGCTGATGAGTTGAGAAGATCACTCTTATTTTTTTTTTTTTTAAAGTATATCTGGAGTACCTGTAATGTCTCCCATACTATGTGAGGTGTGTGATAGACCAAAAAGATATGAGATCTCTGGCCTCATGGAGCTAAATGGAGGAGGGAGACATTAATTACTGAATCCCCAGGAATGTTATGTGCAGGAGAAGATATGGGATGCTATGGAAACACACAACTCGGGGATTCCGGAAGGTTCCCATGACGATATTATTAGGGGTTCTCAGATAGGCGCAAGCAATTGTAAATGGAGTGAATTTCTCAAGCTTTCACTTACTTGTTTTCCTATATGGTTGGAATTTCTGGAAAGACTGCTGCTTCTGGTGAAGTTTCAGTATTTCTGCCTAATTGCTTGCTAATTTGGCCACATAATGTATCAGCTACGTATTTTTTGTTAGTGAGCACTCCTTCAGTGTCTCCTTGGCTCTGGTGCTGCGAAATGAATGGCAACAATATTCTATTGAAAATCGTGCCCAGGCACATTTATTTTCTGTTGCATGGAAAGGGACTGTCATCATTTTCCCATTTTTCCTATATTCAAGGTGGAAATGGCCACTGTCCATCATCCCGTCTAGTATATATTGTGCAACAATTTCTGTCATTCTTTATCTCTTAGCATGCTTGATATCATGCAGTATCTGTTGTTTAATTTTGGAAAATCTTCACAGAATCCAGTTGGCTCTGAGTGGTGTTGAATCGATAAAGCCCAGCCATTTTAAGTAATTTTTAAGTATCATTGACTGTAAAGACGTAGACACAGCATCATCATTAAAGTAGAAGAAGACAAATTGTTGCCCCTGAGTCAGTCAAATAGTTTTTTTTTTTTACAGTCCATTTCACTAAGTGTTTAGAATGTGTATTACCCGATTAATCAGTGTGTCATGAACCGTGACATCCTCAATGTATTCTCACCATTCAGTACAGAGTTGGCAGTAAGAGGGGAACCAAATTATTAAGGCTCTCTTGACCATGAAGTTATACATCAGCCCACTCATGATTAAAGTGGCTATTGGCTACCATTTGGTAAGGACAGGATCAGTATTATGGGAGGACGGAAAGGAACATATAAATTTTGTCTCTGATTCACAGTAATTGGATCTGACTGGTGAAATTGTTTCCCATAAAACAACTCCTTAATTACTTGTGAGGAAGTGCTGCTTTAGGCAAAATGCTGACCCTAAGCATAAATTGATTATTTTGGAGAATTAAAAATGGTATTTACTAGAAGTTTTAGACTCTTTCAAGTGTAAGCTTTTCCCTAAACATTTTCCTTGGGCAGCTTTAGCTCAGGAGTTTAAGACCAGCCTGAGCAAGAGTGAGAACCTGTCTCTACTACAAATAGAAATAAAAACAAAAAGCATACAAACTCTAGCTAAGTGACGTGGTGAGTTCCTGTCATCCCAGCTACTCTGGAGACTGAGGCAAGAGGATCTCGTGAGCCCAAAACACTGAGGTTGCTGTGAGGTATAACGACGCCACGGCACTCTATCCAGGGCAACAGAGTGAGACCATGTCTCAAAAACAAAACAAAACAAAACAAAAACAATTGTTATTCATTTGATTAAAAGTGAAATGAGGGGCCTAACATCATTTTTAGATTCTCTACATTACGTAAGCAAAGTTGAGATCGAAATGATCACATTGCATGAAATTATAGATTAGACACACTATTATAATAAGTAAAAAAAGTCCATACACTGTTATAATAAGTCAAAAAACTATAATAATCTATAATAAATTCTAAATAATTCTGAAAAGGAAATTAAGTTTGAGACTTGTTCTAACTTTGGATGCATCATTTTAATTCCAAGATCTCACTCATTCAGGGTTAGTTAATTGGACAATTTATATACGCAATTTTTTTTTTTTGCATACCCATCAGAATCACAGGTTCATTAAGCTACACAGTATATAATTTCTATTGTTCTAAGGATTTCTGTAAACTGGGTTTCCTGGGAAGCAGACTAGGATGAAGATTGGTGTACAGAAACCTAAATTGCAAAGCAATTACAGCAGAGGGTTTGGCCAAGCTCGTGGGAAGCGCTGATGCTGGAAGGGCCCTTCCCAGTCATGCTGAGCCCCAGGTGAGGGGCTGGGCATCTGTCAGTCTTTGCACGGTCTCCTAGGAGTGTCACCTTGCAAGAGACAGCTCCTCTCACTGAGGACAAATGGCTGGGGAAGGACCCAGTGTGACCCATGAGCATATAAGCTTCCAGGAGCTGGAAAAAAGAGTGCCCTTGTCCTGAAGGAGGGATCTGGGTAGAGCGCCACAGCGTGCTGTACCCTGGATCAGTGCCTGGTCAGCCCCGGGAGGTAATCATGCCCTGGGTGACCCTCACAGAGTTTTGGGGAATAATCACAAGCAATGCAGACATTCACAATAAAAATGTACACTATCTCTTTTCTAAAGCATTTCTGAGCCTTCGGTCTTTGCGGTTATAATTTAAAGAAAAAACGAACTATATTGTAGTTATCATTTTAAAACCTTATTCTTGTCTGTTTGGAAAACACATGCGTCTGTTTAAGAACCTCCAGGCCAAACTCTGATGATATAAATGCAAATGAAAAAAACGGGGGAGCATCTTTTAAATTAGCATGACCACCTGATCTCAGATTCAGAAGGCGCAGGTGGAAAGATAAAGCAAGGATGCATAAGAAAGATACATGCGAAGGAGTGGCCTTGAAGTTGTAAGAAGATTGTGCAAAAAAAGCTCTGAACACAATGAACCTCTGATGTTTTTTGACAGCTATGTTTTAAGCAAAAACAAGAAAGGGATGTGGTGCTCATTGTTTGAAGCAGATTGGATATTGTTCTCTGATGGTGGGGAAATCAGAATCACTTCTTCCCTCTTCTCTTTCCAACTTTCTTCTCAAGGACACTGATCTTTATACCGGAAACATCTATCCAGAGAGGGGGAATGGATACCCAATCAGTAGGACATAGCCAGAGAGAGACATCCCAGTCATTTTAAGTACATTCAGTTCTCTGGAAGGAGACAGATTATGTGCCAGGTACTAAGTTCTTTACACGTATAATTGGACACTCTCTACTGGTAACCTTTAAGAAATCACAGAGAAGAGGAAAGGTGATAGAAAACTAAAATGGAACAAACATCATTTTGATGTTTAAAGGGAGGGTAAAGATGTATTTTGGAGGCACAGCGCCCGTAGCACAGTGGTTACAGTGCCAGCCACATACACCCAGGCTGGTGGGTTCAAACCAACTAACTCAGGCCTGCTAAACAACAATGACAACTGCAAAACAATAGCCAGGTGTTGTGGTGAGCGCCTGTAGTCCCAGCTACTTAGGAGGCAGAGGCAAGAGAATCACTTAAGCCCAACAGTTTGAGGTTGCTGTGAGCTGTGACGCCACAGCACTCTACTGAGGGCAACGTGGTGACACTCTGTCTCAAAAAAAAAGATGTATTTTGGAAAGCATAAATTAGTAAACTTGACTTATTACTGTGAACAGAAAGTAAAATGATAGCAATAGGCAGCTACATGGCCAACTTACTTTGTTTCTTCCTTTAGGGAAGCAGGGTGCAGAATGATAATGGCCCCTGGAAGCAGAAGCCCTGGATGTGTTTTCCTTTTGCCATTTATCAAATTGTGAGGTTGGTCAAGCCCATACTGTTCATGCCAGATAGTAAGTTGAGAGGCGAGGTGATGGGACGAGAAAGGAGACTTTCATTGGGAGAGCCAGAAAACCTGGAAGATGGTGGACTAATGTCACAAAGAACCAATCTTACACTGGAACCAACTTTAGGCTCCTTTTTCTCTTAATGGCAGGGGGAACGAGGGAGGTTGCAAGAGGTAACCAAGGGCCAGATATCCCGGTGTCAGTCAACAAGGGTCTGAGGAGGGTGTGAAGCCTCTTTGTTCTTGATCAGTTAACTTTGGAGGATGAAAGGTTAGGTCTGGACGCTCCAAGAAATCTTCACCATGGTGTTGTTACTTGCGTGTATGTTTTCCTTATTTCCCTAAGAGTTAGTTTCGGAAAAGAGGCTGTTGTCACCTTTTAGCTTGCCTGCAGATCTGAGAAGAAGCTGTTAACCTAAAGGATATTACCGGGGGGCTGGGGGGGGTCCCAAACAAACTTCAGCTGATTATGTTAAGTTGCCCTTTCACTGTCACAAACGGAGCGACCGTGGTCACTTCCCACAACCACTTGCGACTTCAGTTTTCCCATAGGTATGTAACCCTATTGAAAGCACGGACTCCTGTGGTTCAGCCCCAGCTGGCATGTAACACATTGACTGCCACACTAGAAAATAGATGTTTTCCTACTGTGTTTTGTTTCAGCTGTAGGGTTTTTGCCCAGGGGCCCCCCGTCACGTGACTCGTATGCTACAGCACAGCAGAGTTGCCTGCATACCACATGGCTCCCACGGGAAAGAGACCCGTGAGTTATATATGCTTCACGATGCCCCAGGATCAAATATAGCACAGGTTAAATACAACCCACATGACCGTTAATGTGTTAAGGAAATGCAACTCAACATGGCAAGAAAAAAAATAAAGAATTCCATATTTATTTTCTTAAAGTACATACACAGAGATCCAAGGCAGAATGCACAGGTGTGCTGTTGGTATTCCATTTACTTGCCTATAGTTTTTTCCCTCCTACCCTCTCCAGAGACTGAAATTTGACAAACACCCAAAGAACCGTCTAGCTTACACCTGGCAGACAGATTTCTTTCCCTTTCTGGTGCTCACTCCTTCACACCTATGTTCTTTACTATTTTCGACTGACAACAGCTTTCTCCCGGTCTTTCCCCTCCTAAGCCTTTCAGGTTCTGTCTCTCTCTATGAATTCTCTGATGATGTGCAAAGAGCCCAGGAGCAGTCTGGCCTAGAGAGCTCTCCCCAGGAGACAGGTGGGGCAAGAACACACAGAGAACGGGGGAAGGAAATGAGGAACTTCTGGCAGCCCGGAGCTAGGGAGAACGTGAGGCCGATTTCTTCCTCTCACGTCTGTTGTAGGCACATCTGTGCTTGGGGCTGGAGGAGCACCTGGGCAGCCTGTCCAGAGCCCGCCCAGGTGGAGCTCACAGGGGTCAGTCGGATGAAAGAAGCAGAAAGTGACTTGACTGCTGAGGGCAGTGTGGGAGGTCCGCTCCTGATAGGGAGTAGCAAAAGTCACTTTGAGGGCTTGGCATTGGAATTAACACCTTCAGGATGAACAGGGAGGTTGAAGGTGGAGAAATAGTGACTCTGAGCTTGGCAGGTTTGAGAAGCGGAAAGAGCGGAGGAGCACGGGCAGCCAAGGAGAAAGTGGTAAGAGCCAGTGAGGCACGTCACGTCGGAGGATGCAAGCCTGGGCGGAGGATGAGTTTCACTCCAATAATAAGTGAAGCTGTGGACGGGTCTGAGCAAGGGCATGACAGATAGGAGGTAAGTTTGCAAAAGATTACTCTGAGAGCTGCATGGCAGGTGGGTGGCAGTCAGGCAAGAATGGAAGCAGAAAGGGTCATCGGGAAGGCGTGGCTACCATTCAGACGAGCTGATGTGCCTTGGATGGGGGCGACTGGAGTAGACATAAGAAGCAGCAGATGGCAGCACCTGTAGCTCAGTGGGTAGGGCACTGGCCACATACAACGAGGCTGGCGGGTTTGAACCCAGCCCGGCTGGCTAAAACAACAATGACAACTGCAACAACAACAACAAAAGTAGCCAGGCACCTGTAGTCCCAGGTACTTGGGAGGCTGAGGCAAGTGAATCACTTAAGCCCAAGAGTTGGAGGTTGCTGTGAGCCATGATGCCAGAGCACTCTACCCAGGGCAACAGCTTGAGACTCTGTCTCAAAAATAAAAAAAGAAGCAGATGAATTTAAGCCCGAATCCCGAAAGTCCAGGTATGGAAGAGAAGAGAAAGGGAGAAATTGAGGATGATAATGTTTTGGCTTGAGTAGGTCATTAGTATCCATAGGGTTGGGGATGACTGGAAAGAGAGAAAGAAGTCAAGGGTTGTATTTTCTTCTTTTCTTTTCTTTTTTTGAGATGGATTCTCAATCTGTCACCTTGGGTGCAGTGCCATGGTGTCATAGCTCACAGCAACCTTAAACTCTTGGGCTCAAGTGATCCTCTTGCCTCAGCCTCCCAAGTAGCTGAAACTACAGGTGACCATCATAAAACATAGCTAATTTTTTGGGACAGATAAAATGTGTTAACATTAATAGCAGTAAATTATAGTCATTCAGTGAAACAGGTGTTAAAAATACTTTACAGGATTATTCCAAAGATCAAAAGAAAATACTTGGTAAACTATAAGGTGAGTTATCTGCCTAGTAAACTAAAGTAATTTAGTAGATACACCTTGATGTCATTAAGGTATCTATTTTAGCTATCATAATCATGAACAGAGTCATGATATGTGAATGAGACGTGTTAGCTGCACTCACAACTAGTTGAAGAAGTACATCGAGAATTGTTGATTCTACTTATTTTTAGCTTCGGCTCAACTCTGTGGTCAGTTCCCTTGGTAAAATGGTCTGTATTTCTGTGTGGGACACCCCCTCAACCCTTAAGTGAGAAATTTCAGAGTGAGACTTCGTATAAGTATAGCATTTGTGCCTGCAGTGATTAAATGGAAGAGGCACCAAAGAACCACAATTTTAATCTCAAACATTTTAGGAATCGTTACAGGAATTGGGAAGATATGCAGACAGTCTGTGCTTTTTAAATTCAGAATTGCTCAGTGAGAATGAGCGTGTGATAAGACTTCCAAATTCCAAATTACATCCAATTTTGTCTAATAAAAGGGATTTAAGAAGTTGAGAAAATACATTATTACTGGGAACAAAATAGAGAGTTAAGCAAAACAACAACAAAAAAGAAACAGAGAGAAAAAGATAAATAGTTGAACTAAATAGAAGCATTTAATGCCTAAGGAAAAAACCCACAGCTATAATAAAAAAAAAATCTTTCTGAATATTATATTGCTTGAATTAAAAAAATGCTTTCCATCTTTGATAGAGTAAAAAAAAAGAGGTGTGTTAGACAATGAGGCTAGCACTGGATATACATGGAACTCAAATTCTCCTAATTCTCTTACATTAATATGCACTTGCATTGATTTACAGGTACTTACAGGTACGTACTGATCCATTCATACTATTTTCTTTTTTTATTGATGCATAATTAATGTATGTAGGTCCTGAGTACATGTGATAAAGTCATACATTCAAATAATTTGTACAGATCAAATCTGTGTACTTCGGATAGCTGTTACTTTAAATATTTGTCTTTTTTTTAATGCTAGAAACATTCAAATTCTAGTTAATTTGAAATGTACAGTAGACTATTTTAAACTATAATCACCATACTGATCTAGATCTTATTTCTTCTATCAAACTGTATATTATCATACATGCTTTAAAGTACTTTTGGATACTAATTCCTGTAAAATTCCTGTAGCCAGAGTTTCTGGAGGCCTGTAAATTAGAAAAAAACTTCTTCAGACCTAGGCTGGGCACCCTGATGACGCAGCAGTGGCTATTTTCCCTCAGAGAAGGGACACTTGGTCCTCAGGCAGGTTAGTCCTTGACCGTGAACCTTGCCTATTGCCAGACACTTAATGCAGGAACAGCATGGTTTGAGGATTCCCTCTCTGTACAAAATTTGGGACGTGCTATAGAGTCAGAATCCCTGCCTTACTTAGGGCCTTTGATTGGGTAAGTAATTTCTCTGAGTCGCTGGTCAAGGGGGATTGGGGCTGACTTGGCTGTTGGTGGGTTGTCGGGAAGGGACATGGCTCTGTGAGGCCAGAGTTGAGGAAGGGGGATGGCATAGAGTGGTGGGAGGGCAAGTGTTGTCCAGGGCAACAGGAGCCAAAATGTCAATGGTGTGAATGTGGTCGCAATGATCACAGAATTGCTGATCACATCCTAGAGGAATCCCAAAAGGTGAAAAGTAAGAACAGCAAATCTGTTCAGCAGGAGTGGGAGCCAAAAGTTGAGATTGGGGTAGGTACTGACAGACCAGGGAGACAGGCTCAAATGATTTCAGTACAAGGAGCAGGCTAGCCCTGGCTGTCATTAGCTCTCATTGGTTCTGTTTGAAGGCAACAGAGTTAGGAGTGAGGGCAGAAGAAAAAATTCCTTAAAAGCATTTTTGAAATGGAAAGATATGTTCATCAGGAGATGTGATGCATTAAAAACTCATTAGAACTCATTATCATGCATGATCTCCTCACAAAGTCTAGTTTTTGAGATGAATAGGGAATTGGACTAATAGTTAAAAAGCAAGAGCCAACATCCTCCAGGTGGAAAGTGCTTTGGGGGAGACCTGAGACATCTTGGAAAAGGGGGTCTTGTAGGCCAGTAGAGACAAGTGTTGGAGTGGGAGACAGCAAAGCCAAAGAAAATCTGTAACAAGACCAAGTCAGTCCCGCTTAACTAAATTCAGATTATTGTGAGCTGTAAGTGAAACAGTAGCCGTACATTTTATCAGATGGGAAATTGGGAATATGCAGCCAAGAGATTAATACACTTTAATGTAATCAAGAGTTCAATTTTGTCGAGTAGGGTTATGGCTCCTGAGATGCCTTCAATGACATTTGGATCGACTGAACTTCTTAGAACCCCACACCATATTTGAGTAATTTCACTCTGTCTTTTCAAGAATTATTACTTTGTGCTGTAGATGGATTTCGTCTGTAATTATATTGCTTCGTTTTGTGATTGAAAGTTCTCCAGGGATGCTTGTCCTTGCCCTTCCTAATTACAGTTTACCTAAGCACAGTAAATCCGGTTAGCCAGTTCTCTTGCACTTTCATTCAGTATTAGTGAGGACACTTGAACATCATTCTCAATATAGGATCATCTCAGTTAAATAGAATCCACGGAGATTGGGTTCTTCAAGTTGAGTGAATCTTATCATTATTAATAGTTGGGGGTTAATCTGAGAATCCTTTCAGTACTAATTCTTCCTGGTGACTTATTTGCTTGGAACGTTTTGTTTTGCTTTTTTTGTCTGATTGACTCCAGGACCTGCTTTTCCCTGGATGAGTTGCAATCTTGCATTTCCTCGGGTTTAGTTGTCATTTATCTATTCATTCATTTGTTCAGATTTATTAGGGAGCTGCTCACAGATGAGTAAGTCATGCCAGAGACATCTGTGGAAACAGTAAAACACTGGGTCAAGGCCAAAGTCTGAGAAGTTCTTGTTACAGTAAACTCTGGTTTATATATTTTTTCATCATTATCTTCCAAAATGTGGGTGATAGAAAAAAAAAAGTCTTGACTGATAGGAAGATTCTGGCATGCTTCCTGTGGCCTGAACAAAGTAGTTCCCTGCTCTGCTTGCATTTTGGAATCTTGAAAAATCATTATTATTTTTTGACAGGCCCTTTTACTTCACTTCATATTGGTAAAATTGCCACAGTAAGATGACACGTATCCCTTGCTATTTTTACTTTTTTGTGACATACTCTTCTTGCTGTTTTTATTCCATATTTAAAGTGCACATGATATTTCTGAAAGATGTTTTTCATTGATCTTTGTTCTGACAACACCGATCTGACTCTACAAATAAACTCATAGCAGCCTTTGGAAGATACACAACCAGTTTTGAATGTTAAGCCAGTAAAGTAGGATTTTGTTCACTGCTCACGTGTGTTTGGTGACTAGTTTTTGTTACACTTGGGTTTTTGTGTTTTATGATTCCCATGGAGCCTCCACATTGATTAAAAGCATCCCTGTATGTGTTCCTAGCCTTGTACCAGTTTTCTTCTCTCTTAATTTTTTTATTAAGTCATAACTTTATTAATCATAATTTTACTAATGTATTTATGGAGTACAATGAGCTGGTTTTATGTATAATTTGGAATGAATGTGTACATCAAACTGGTTACCATAGCCTTCAAGTCACTTACTTAATTATTGTGTTAAAACATTTATACTCTACTCTTAATAGATTTGACATGTACCCTTGCAATATGCACCATCGGTGAGGTCCCCACCAATTACCCTCCCTCCTCTTCACCTCCCCCTTCCGCTTCTCCTCCTCTTCCCTCTTTCATTCTGGGCTATAGTTGTGTTTTATCTTTCGTTTGAAAGTGTGGGTGATTATATATTGGTTTCATAACAGTACTGAGTACATTGGGTACTTTTACCTCCATTCTCAAGATACTTTACTAAAAAGATTCCAGCTCTATCTATGTAAACATAAAAGAGGTAAATTCTCCATCTTTTTTTTTTTTTTTTTTTTTTTGTGGCTGGGGCTGGGTTTTAACCTGCCACCTCTGCCATATGGGGCCAGTGCCCTAGTCCTTTGAGCCAGAGGCACTGCTCAAGTCTCCATCTTTTCTAAGGCTGCATAATATTCCATGGTATACATATACCACAATTTGTTAATCCATTCATGGGTTGTACCAGTTTTCATTGGCTCATTTTTTCTTGCTCCTATTGGCCAGGAATGGATTATTCTACCATGTTAAACTTTGTTCCAGTTTGATTTTTAAAGGTTTCATAAAACTCTCTATGGGAAGTTCCTCATTTTTGAACTTAATCCTTTCCTGAAAAGTATAAAATACTAAAATATAAATACTAATACTAATATATAAAAGTTAAGCTGTAGACTTACAGGTTATATGTGGAAGAGGATGTTCACTAATAAGTGACTAATGACTAATCCTATTTTAAAAATATTGCTGTGGTTTAAATATTTGCATATCTGTAAGTTTTTAAGGGTTATAGCAACTATATAGTTATCTCAAACACCAGCATAGAATCAACATTGAATACAGATAGAAGATATTTTTACATTGACGTTCTTCTCACAATATTTACTGCTACGAATTTTAGTGAAGAAACATTTAGTTGGCAGAGAAATTTACTTATTTTTTTGGCTAGGGAAAACAAGCTGATTGTGATTACGTAAATAATACGAATCCTTAAACACGGATATAACTGATAGTTAAAAACTTTTCCAGAACTCACGTCCTTGGACATTTGTCAGAAGTGACTGGGTTCATTTGTCCAGTTCATTTGCACAATTGCCCATTTGAAAGTTGTGCTGGCTGAGCTGGATTCAGTCCTGAGCCCAATGGAAGGCTTTCACCATAGGGAACAGAGGATACTGTGTGTTCTTCTGGGAGACATCTGAGTCAGGAAAGCAATTATGTTAATTGTTCACAGTAACACAAATCTCCTCTCCCCTTACTTCCTTTGTTTTGCTTTGTATCTGAAAATTAAAAACCAAACAAAACACTTCTTGGCAACAGGATGACTTAGCTTGTTTTACTCTTGTAGTTTTCAAATTGTTTCACTGCTCTTCCCATGGATGCTTCTGGCTGTAAGACGGTCCTACTTTTCTTGGGTGTGAAGTCTTCCTCTAGACCGGTGATTTCCAACTGGTGTGGCTTGGCTGCAAGAGGATCTTAGGTGTGCCGTGAAAATTTTTAAAGACCGTTAGTTCAATTATTTTCGAAAGAGCCTCTCACAACACACTCGTTAAAAATCACCGCTTTAGACTATTATGATAAAGATGATGAGAGCATGAGAACTTGGTCCACGAGACTTTGTTACTGAAAGTATGAGTCTTAGTTCAGTAGGATCGGCATGACCTGGGCTCTTGTAGAAATGTGAAATTTTAGGCTTTACCCCAGATCTGCTGACCTAAAACCTGCATTTTAATAAAAATCCCAGGTGATTCAAGGGCACGTTGCTATTGAAGAAACGCTACTTCAAGGGGCCTGCCAAGACAGTCACAGCCTTTTTGTACAGACTGCGAATGGGAGAAAAAATAATTTTTCCTCAACCCTCATAAGTTTATAGTGAGGACAGACTCCTGCAACCAAAGACAGATTAGCAAGAGAAAAGCAAGCAAGTTTATTCACACCTGCAGTGCCATTTTGTGGGAGAAAAGTAACTCAGAGTAGTGGCTTGGGATTCTGGCTTACAGTTTATCTAACAAAGAATAGTAAATTTTAGAGAAGTGATACGACAAAGGGTACAGAGTCTCACCTTCCTAGAGTCAGGAAAATGTGGAAAAGTGAATTAATGGGAAGCTAATGGAGTGAGGTCTGCTGGTAGATTCTTCTGGCCTTGTCTCTAGGCTGATAAAAGGGTGTAAAGGAGAATTTACATTCTGTCTTTAGGAGGGAAATAGGGGGAGCCGAGAAAGACCTTTTGTCTCTGTCATTCTCTGTTCTGCTTTTAGGCAAACAGAAGGAAGGCAGAGAGCCTTTCTGCAGCTGCTTCTCAATTGCCTTTAACTCAAAAAATGTTTATGTCAAAGAGGTGTATTTTGAAATGGTTTCCTTCCACGAATACTCTAATCACTGAGCTGAGTGTTTTCATACATGATCTTTTGCAGATTTTACATCAAATCCATCAAAGAGATAGTATTATCCCCATTTCACACATAAGGAAGCTGAATGCTTAGAAGGGTGAATAACTTTCTCAAGGTTAAGCATCTAGTGTGTAGCAGAGTAGTGATTTGAACTACTGTCCGGTTTGCTACCAAAGTTTGCCCTCTCCATGAGTTTAATTTATTTATTCAATTCAGAAATATTTTTAGTGGGAGAAAACATTTGCAAACTGTGTATCTGACAAAGGACCAATATCCAGAATCTACAAGGAACTCAAACAACTCAGCAAGAAGAAAACAAACAACCCCATTATAAAGAGGGAAGATGACGTGAACAGAATTTTTCAAAAGAAGATGTACAAATGGCCAAGAAACATACGGAAAAATGCTGAATATGATTAATTATCCGAAAAATGCAAACTAAAACCACATACATTGAGATAGCATCTTACTCCAATTAGAATGGCCACTATTAAAAAGTCAGAAAAACAATAGCTATTGGCCTTGATGTGGTGAAAAGGGAACACGTATACGTTGTTAGTGGGAGTGTAAATTAGTACAACCTCTATGGAGATCAGTATGAAGATACCTCAAAGAAATGAAAAGATATCTACTATTCAATCCCACAATCCCACTAACTGGGTATCTACCCAAAGGAAATTGAATTGTTATATCAAAAACACACCTGCACTTCTATGTTTATCCTAACACGATTCACAATCACAAAGATACATGCAATCAATCTAAGTGTCCATCAACCAATGAGTGAATTAAGAAAATGTGGTATATATAGACCATGGAGTACAACTCAGTGATAAGAACAAATGAAATAACATCTTTTGCAGCAACTTGGATATGACTAGAGGTCATTATACTGAGTGAAGTAACTCGGGAAAATAAATATCTCATGTTCTCACTTATTTTTTTGTTTGTGTTTTTTTTGGAGACAGAGTCTCACTTTGTCACCCTTATTAGAGTGCTGTGGCATCACAGCTCATAGTAACCTCAAACTCTTAGGCTTAAGTGATTCTCTTCCCTCAGCCTCCCATGTAGTCCAGCTATTTTTAGCAATGAGATCTCACTCTGGTTCAGGCTTGTCTCAAACCCATGAGCTCAGGCAATCCACCTATAAGTGGGAGCTAATCTATGGTTGCATAAGGGCACATAGAGTGGTATAATGGACATTAGAGAATGAAGAGGGTAGGATGGGAGTCAATGAGGAGTGAAAAAACATCCAAGAGGTCCAGTGTACACTACTCAAATGATGGATACACCAAAACCCCAGTCTTCACCATCTTACAATATTTACATGAAATGTCATGCAGTGGCTCCCTCTAAATCCTGATAGCCCCAGAGGACTCAGCTAAACCAGGCCCATCTGTTTCCTATTTGGGGGCAAGCTTTGGGGTTAAGAAGGACTGAAATCCGATTTAATGGGTAGGGAGAGTCTTGTACTTCAATGGGTAAGCTTGCATTGTTCACATCACACACGTACACACACACATACCTGAGTTATCCAATTCTGCTCCTGTGGGAGCTGTTTGATAACTATATATTTTACTTAACTGATAGTAATGCAAAAGAATTCTTATCTATAAATATGCAAATTATGTCCTAAGTAGTACAGGTCCTGATGACTTGCCTGCCCCTCCCCCAGCCCTCCTTTTGCACTTTCTCATTGCTCTTCCTGATCTACAAGGATGAAGGTGGCCGTGCTTTGGATTCTCCTTTGAACTGGCCTCCTCATTATGAGTACAAATAAAATCTTTCACACATGTTCATTTTATATCTGTACAAGAATTATGATTTTACATTTTTGAAAACTCTATTTCAACAATGGTAGGGGAGCAAGCATGCATTATGGTAGCTGATGTAGAAATAGAGCACTAGCTAATTAATCTCCGTCAAGGGCAACTGGAGGCAGATAAAAACCACATAAACAGAGATTATTTGCAGAAATTTTTGCAATTTAAGTTGCCCGCAATGTTCATGTATAAAAGAATCAAGCTCTATGTAGTTATTTTAAAAACAGTTCCTCTACTTTGAATTAAAAGGCATTCACCAAAACATAGATTCATGGTTCTTGAAAATTAATATGATTTCAGAAAATAGCTGGCTTTCATTCTGCAAGCTGAGATGGTAATTGTGATTGTATTTTTCTGTCTTCCCCCTACCCATACCCGACTGTTACCTTCCAGGCAGCAGAGATACTGTCTTGTTCACTCTTTTAGCTCCAGCACCTGCCACCCTCTCTGGTACATGATATGGGCTCCAGAGATATCAGATGAACGATTAAATAAAGGGGCAGGCCAGGATCTGCCCTGCATTCATAAGCAGCAAGACTTGATTTTGTCATTTCCTGGGTATAGTGGATATATTGTTAACTAAACTCATAGGGGCTGATTTGTAGACCAGAATATTAATTTGTCAATTAAACAGAATAATCAAAGCATGCAGTGGGTTGAAATGCTTGCCTTTCTCTCTCAGAATAACTACATGGGGTGGGAGGACATGATTATTAGAGTTTGCTTGAGGAACTTGAAGTGAGAACACAGGCGCTCACTATGGCCTCTGTCTCAGAGGCAGGTCAGCCTGTTATGCCCCTCTGCAGGGGGTGGTTTCTGCTTCGGGTCACGTTGTTCTCCTGGAACATCAGGTTTCCCATCCCTGAAATGAAGTGTATGGGGAAAAAAAATCTTATTTTTTGGCCTTTCTGTTTTTTTGGAATGTCTTCTAAAGGTTTCATTTTTCAGAGAGAGTAAAATTGATTATGTTTTAAGCTTTCCATTTAAATTCACAATCCAATTTTGTCCCCTTTATGGTCACCATAAATAGAATCTGTGTGTTCTTGAAACTCCTTCATCATCTATATGCAGATTATTCTTGGGGATGCTTTACTTGGCCAGGGAACTGATTGCATGATTGCATTAATTATAAGTCACACTTGGAAGGTGACATTAATTCTATGTTTTAGAGGTCTTTGTAGATGCTTGCTGAGTGCTGCTTGTATTATTTTGTAGGGATTGAATAACTTATTTCCTTTAAGAGACATTATTTGCATTGTCAGAGTCTTCATTTTTATGATTTTGTACCAGCCACTGTTGTCACTAAGATTCTGATTATTGTGTGGAATCTTGCCAGGTGGTCTTGTAACGTGACCTCGTTCAACTCAAGAATGACTTATAAATACAGAATTTCTGAAAAAAAAAAATCTACATCAGCTACATAGTTAATGATAGCAGAAATGTCTGTTTTTGTGTATCTTTTCCTCCCAACCTTATTAAAGATTGTTTTTCCCCCTGACATCCTGAAGTGATGAAAATGTGCTTGAAGTTTGGGTTGCCGATAACTGAACAAATAAATTCTATTATTAAATCATAAAAGCAGTTGGAATCTATCATAAAAGAAGGGGAAGAAAAGGAAAAAGGGAAATTTGTACCATTTAATGGTTAGCAAACAATCAGTAGACTCTCAGTCAGGGACCAGATAGTGAAAGGCTTTGGATGCCCAGCTAATAAGGAGTCAGGAGTCATAGAAAGCCTTTGAGCAGAAAAATGACATGATCAAATGTGTATACGAGATGGGGAATGAGGATGGAGTGGAAGAGAAATGAGATTGGTGGAGATATTTAGAGAAAATAGGGAGGATGAGAGGAAGGAGATGCAGAGACTAAATCCTAGGAAACACTTATAACTGAAAACCAGCCAGTGACTTTGAAGTCATATCAAGAGAAAAAAAGGAACCATGGGAAACACCTAAGCAAGAACCTGCTGAAGGATGCTGAGTAGTGTCAGAGGTCCAAGAACCAGGAGAGAGGACTGTGGTGGAAACCAGTTGCTGAGGGAGTGGTCAGCAGTGTAGATACTCACAGAGGTCAAGTATGAATGCTAAAATGGTCCTTGAATTTGGTGATGCTTTTCTAAAATGGGTTCGCGGACTTGCTGGTAAAGAAAGGGACAACAGTGGGTTACACTTTGAATGAGAGGGATGGCAAGAGCAAGAGCAGCAGAGCAGAGTGGGTGATTTTGTTTTGGATTTTGAGATGGCAGAGGATTGAGCTTGGGAAGGAGAAGACCTTAATAGGGAGAAGGAAGAGAGTCAGCAAAGAAAAAAAACAAGGGATGGGCTGGATTTCAGAGGAGACAGGAATGGGACAGCAGGTGGATTATCCTTTTGTTGGGGGTGGGGAGGGGGGAGACACTTCTTTCTCTGAGATGCAAAGTCAAGATGGCTTGTAGCTAATGATTAATTAACCAGGCAGCATTGTGGGTTTTTTTTTTTTTAATAGGAAGCACAATTAAGTGAGAAGTGAGGAGGGCAAAGAACAGGCAAAGACAATAGGAAAACAATCAATGCGTAGAGTAGCCATGGAGGGAAGTGAACCTATAATAGAATTGTTGAGATATATAAAACGCTCTGCAAAATCAACCTGTGTAATTGTTTTCCAGCAACTCTCAGGGCTTGGGTATAGTAATATATGATGCCAATATATTAGCTTGTATTGCTACATTACTAGATATTTGCAAGGTGAATGTGACATCAACAGAGCAGAGAATTGATAGTGTTGATGAGATGTGACAGTGCTCCAAAAACTCAGATAAGTAATTTTGCATGGTGATATGTGAGCAGAAATTGTGATCGTCCAATGCAGCAATTAAGGAAACATTGGCAAAATAGACAAAGCTGTCTCAGCTTATGGGTCTGAAAGGTTTCAAGTGCTAACTGGACCACCAGGTTCTAAAAGATCTCCAAGAAGATGGCCACTGTCCTTTGTGGAAAGCACTCTGTCTCTTTGGGGGCCCTCCCAACTGTGCTGTTCAGCATTATATATTAACTGATCCTTTTCTCTGCTTTGGCTAATTCTGGTAGAAAGTTTTTAAGAAGTGCTTTTGCCAGAAAATTGGAATAAAATCTAAAAATATTTGAAAATTATGGAGTTGATGGAAACAGAATTTTTACTTTGAGCCTGCAAGAGTCTGGCCCCAGGAATTTCAGTTATTAGAGTTTACCTGGCAGCCCTCACAAGTTCTGTTCTTTTTCTTTCTCTAGATTCAGCTGTTCAGACTACCAACTTGAGTTAATTTTAGGTGAGTCCCTCCCCATTCATATCCTGAACTTCTGTCTGAAAATAAGCTCCCAGGCAGCAAGGTGGCAAGCTTCCTCGACCATTTCATGTTCTCTCTGACACCTAGTACTTCAGAGAGTCCATTCTGACCTTATCCCCAATAACCTTTCTTGGGGTTATAAGTCAGCCCACACTTCTTTGGAGCTCTGGTTCTGCCATGTTGTTTATGATTCAGAGTCTTTGGAATTCCTGCTTTCCCTCTTGATCAAGTTCTCTCTATCCTTTTTGTCTGAGGGATGTCTCCAAATTGGACTTTAAAGAGGACTCAACCCAATGCCTTTATTTGCAATGGGTGCCAGCCTCTCAGATAGGATCTGTCCACAGAATCTACCCATAACTGAGATGGTTCTTTGTTTTCCTCTTTCAGGAGGAAATTTTAATGACATTACATGAAAAGCAATAAAGCTCTGAGGACTCTTTGAGTGAAAAGGGCTTAGGAGAGGCAGAGAAAGCAACGAGAACTAAAAGAGATTCCCTGTCTGTTCCTCTCATTGCTGAGAGACGTCCTATAGGTGCGAGCAGTTTCCAACATCTGCAGTAATAGCAATAACTGCTTTGAGGGAAGAATGCAGCAATGACTTTGGGGAAATAAGAGCACAATATTTATTAAGGGATTTCTGCACATTGGGTGTTTCCATGTACACTCCCATTTCATCCCTATAACTATTTTATTGGGTAAAGATTAACAAAAGGAAACACTAAGGTGCAAAAGCTAAGGTCAGATAGTAGAGGCTGGCCCTGTTGACTCCAGACACCCCATTTTGTTGCCATGACTTCTTCCTCTTCTATACCTTTATCTCAGATACTCTCATTCCCCCCCCCTTGTGTCTTCTGTGATTTTAATTGGGCAAACCTATTTTGAGCTTTTATTAGGAAAGATACTCTCCGATTTAAAGGAAGACATAGGAGGTGCAATCCTATTGGAGTCTGCTTGTCACAATCTTGCAATTCAATATTGCAATGCCATCAAAATTCAGAATGCTGCTAGCTTGGTAATGTACTTCATTAATGGTGCTGCCTGAATAAAATACATGGCAAATTAGAAATCAACAAATCCTGGGGAGGCATGATAATATATTCAGAAAGCACAGAAGGTAAAAGTATAGAGATAGAACAAGACAGAAGGAAGAAAGAAGTGATGGAGGAAAATCATCTTCGGGATTAAGAGGGATTTTGGGAGCCTATCTGTACTGTGCACAGAGTGTTTTTAGAAGGCATTACTATTGGAGAGTTGATTATGAATCTCTCTTGTTTATTTCTTTATATCTCCCTGCCCCTCACCTCCCACATCTAATATATTCTGAAGTCCTATCAGTTTTACCTTTAGATAGATTTTGTAAAAATCCACTTCTCCGCCTGTTGATAGACATAGGTGTAGTGTAGTCTCCTGTGCACACCTATATCAGGTCTTTTCTCTGGGAACCCAAGAAGATGGCTCATTTCTGACTCCCACTTTGTGACTAGGTAGGGAATGTAACCGGTTCTGGTCAATGACACAAATCACTTCTGGGCTAAAACATTCAAATATAGGGTAAGACCTTCCAGTTTGTCTCTCTGCCACAGCAATTATGTAAGCAAGTGGTTGAAAGGAAAGTGTCACAAGACTAATGCAATTCAGATCCCCTTATTAGTCAGAGTTCTCCATCAGGATTCTCCAGAGAAACAGAATCAGTAAGATATATGTGAAGAGATGTATTATGTGAGCTTGAAGCTCACATGGTTAGGGAGACTGGGGAGTCACATGCTGTGGTGTTTGCAAGCTGGAGGCCCAGGAAAGCCCAAGGTGGGTAGTTTAACCCAAGCCCAAAGGCCTGAGAGCCTTCGGTGGAAGCAGGGGAGCCAGTGATTTAAGTACCAGTCTGAGTACAAAGGCTCTAGAACCAGAAGCGCCAGTGTCTAAGCACAGAAGAAAATGGATACCTGAGCCCCAGAAGAGAGAGTGAATTCACTCTTCCTCCATGTTTTAGTCCTATCCTGGCCCTCAGTGGATTGCAGACATCCACTCATGTTGGGAGGGTTATCTTTACTCAGTATATGGAATCAAATGCTGATCTCTTCCAGAAACATCCCCACAGGCACACTCTGAAATGATGTTTTACTAGCCATCTGGGTACCCCTTAGTCCAATCAAGTTGACACATAAAATCACCAATCACAGTCTCTAAGCTACATGAAGCACAGCTATCAGAAGGCTATTCAGACATACAGTGGGCATTTCTTGGACAAGAACAAACCTTTGTTTTGTAAAGCAACTGAGAGTTGGGTGCTTTTGTTGTCTATTCATGGTCTGTCTTATCCTGACTAATAAAACAAATGTTGTCATCTCTCTCTTAGAATCCTTCAGAACTCTTTTAACTCTTCCTCTTCTTCTCTTGCCCCATCTCCCTTCATTTCTCTGAAAAGTGGTCAGAGTGAACCTCTTCAAACATAACACCGGGTCACATCACTCCCTTGTCCAAAAACCTTCCTTTTTCTCCCTTGTTGTATCAGTTTTAAACTCCTTAACCTGGTTTTCCAGGGCTGCCTACTCCATACCCTGCTTGCTCCCTTCCCCTTATGGTTCATGGACCCTGCTTTTTGCCTTTAGTCCCATGGTCTCTTCTATTTCTCAGACATTGCCTGCTGTTCCCCATTTTGGGACTTTTCCACATACTTTTTCCACTGTGGAACATTCATCCCAGTTCGCTTGGCTTGGCCTTGGGAATCTCCACCTAAATGACACTTCCTGGAGGCCTGCTGTGAGCCCTCAGAGTGAACAGGTCTCCCAGTGACTGTTCTGTGCCACTAGCTCTGGTTCATCCATTCCAATCACAGTTTAGAATTCTGTATTCATTTGTGTGGTTATTTGTTTGATAAATATTCTTTCTTCCTAACCAGACTTTAAGCTCCTGTAGGGAAAGTGGACCATGTCTGCTTTCCCTCCCTCTCTGTTCTAATCATCCTGTGCCTACACCCCAGCCCTTATTAGGTTCTCAAAAAATACCTTCAGGGTGATAAAGTAAATGCATTAATGATAACTTACAGTTATGTGTGTTTGTATAAAGTCTAAGAAACATAACAGCTGATATTTTTGAGCACTTTCTGAATGCGATGTATGATGCCCAGTGCTTTCTGTTGCTCTCTTTGCCATGTAGATATCATGACAGTGAGATGATGAGGTAAGGACTGTGACCCTCACTTTAGAGATATGGGAACCCATGAGGCTTCCTAGGTAGGCCAGCTCCATAAACCATATCCTTAACTTGCTTTTTCATTTGGTTTTGAGTTTCCAAGTTTATAAAACAATAGCACCAGCCCCTGATAGCACAGCTTTTATAATAATCAAAGGCCAGATTTGCATTGTGTTTTTTATGGGAGAATTACTGATCTGTGCCTGCATGATTCTTCTGAAGACAATATATTTTAGAAATAAATACATATGCAGTGATTAAAAATATTAAACAACTTGTTCATTGAGGATCAAATACTAACCTCAAAATATGAACACCCGAGAAAATTGTCTTCAATGGAGAGTTCTTTTCTGTTTGACTCTGTAGTGTAAGCTTTTTCTTTCTTTTTTCTTTTTAATTTAAACCTGTCAGAGGTGAAAATATTAATTTCCTTTTCCATGGAGAAATCCAATAATGGAGTGAAAGTCAGACTTTACTGGGACACACTTTATCAATTAAATCTGATTTTTGTTAACAGTATCTTATAAGCTCTCATTTTAAATGAATCTTAGTTTAAAATCTTTTTCTTGAAACAGCACCTATCTGAATGAGAAGTCACTCCAACAAGAGAAATGCAAGCATCTGCAATATGGCATCGAGGCCCTTTCTAACAAAACCAAAGGGTAAGTCCTACTCTTTTCTCACTTAATTATTTTTAAAACTAAGTGTTTTGCATGCAAAATGTTTCACAGCATCATTTAAACCATTTGGAAGAAAAGAGTGTGTTCACTCTCAGCCTTGATTTTGGGCTCTGAAAATCTGTTGAGGAAGACATATGAGGGCACCAATATTGTAGACCAGGGTGAGACCTTGGGAGTGGAACACAACGTACCTGTCCTTATATCCCTATCTGTTAAAAAACATTGTGTATAGTTTCATTGATTCAACTTTCATAGGCCTCCGATCCTTTTGGCAATCCGATGTACATTCTGGACACTACCCTGCATAATGTCCTGCTCATAGTGTCATCAACTTAGCAGATTTACCCAGACTGGGCTGTGGTACCCCTCACCTTGCCTACCTCTGTATAAGTCTAATACTTTTTAGAGAACTCACTACATCGTCTCCTCCAACATGGGGAAAAGGAAGTTTAGAAGCTCTGGGCTTCAAACATGGGAGGGGAACTGTGGCCTGAGATTCTGATGGGAGAAGCACCATTTTGATAGGAAGGAGCCAGGTCTGACAGCGCGTGGGGCAAGGGCACGTGGTTACTTACACATGTCATCTCCCTGAAAGGAAGTCACCTGGGTTTCATTTTGCTGTGCATCTGCGGACAAACTTTGAAGATTGTTTGGAGTAAGAAGTATTGATGCTAATCCTGTATAAGGAAGATTTGGTGGTTTTCCCACCTGCATATATTTCTCTTTCTCTTCCTAATAATCATTCATTCTCATTCTTGCTCTTTCTCTCAATCTCTCTCTTTGTCTCCCCTCTCTCTCCCCAACCCCCTTCCTCTTTCAATGTTAAAAACAGCTTTTGTAGGAGCAAGGAGTTAAAGAAGCTGCCTGTAATCCATTCCCTCCCCTTCTCTGAGGGTGCGGGAAGTTGACCTGGGAGGTAAAGAATGCTAGGTAGGTTACCTGGTTTAACCTGTCTCTCAGCTGAACCTCAAGGGTAGATAGACTAATGAGATTTGCTTAGAAGAAGAGAGTGTATCCATTAAGGGTCAACTGCAGCCTTGACTAAAGACAATGCTGCATCACTGCATGAAGACCAGGACTTCTGTTAGGTTTTCTTCTCTCTCCTTCTCTTTCTCTACACTTTATTTCCACTGTTTTACTCTTTCTCACCTTCTCTCTCCATTCCCTCTACTGAACCCTTCAACTTAGGGATAAGCTGTTGATAGTCCTTGGTATTGTACTTGGAGTTCCCTACTTACTGTCCAGACATTTGGGAAAAGTCCCTTCTTTAAGCTCTTCTTCAGTTCCACAATTTGAGCAGGCCATCATCCCTGCAAGGACCCTGGATTGCTTTAGATTGGTTGGGATGAACACTTTTACGTATGCTTCTCCCTTTATGCGCTAAATCCACTGAATTTTGGAGTGGACTCAGAGTAGCTCGTGCATTACAGATGGTCCTATGCACAGTTGATGGTACCGTGTTATTTTCTCTGTTGTTTGTATGAGTGGTACGAGATTCTTCCTGAAACTTTTCCTGAGAGACCCGAGTTCCACACCTCTTGCAGCAGGCTTCATATCCTAGATATGTGGCCCAATGACAAATGAAAAATAGACTGGGAAAATTTGGTCCTTGCTTCCCCAGACCTTACAGGAAGCTGTGATAAAACTTCCTTTCAATCCTCTTCAACTCTCTCTCTCTGCCATGAACTATTTTTGCTTCTCAAAGTGACGAAAGTCCTCAATATCAGGATGATCAATCCCTAAGTGTTGTTACAAAGTACTTGAGTCAGCAGAAGGGGAAGAATCTCCATGCTCTAATGATAGGACTCTTTTTCAAGGTGCAAGATTCAATGATTCATTTGCATTAGTGGAAGTGTTGAACTGCCATCTGCTAATCAGAGGGGAGGTGCATGTGTCTGTTTGGCCCTCTCACTTTTTTCTGTTGTTTGTATTTGGAGCTAAGACCTTGTTCTTTAGGGGATGCCCTTCCATTACCCACACAATTTTCAGCTAGCTCATATAATTAGCCTGCACTGGTATCTATTCACCAAAGGTCTAGAGAGAGCAGGCATGGATTGCCCATTGTTATGAAAGTGTTGTTTTGCGCACGGGAGACTAATTTTTTAGGTTGCATTGTCTATGGTCAGGAATTGTGTGCCGTGCAACTCGTGCTATTACAGACTTACAGAGGACAATAGCGAAAAGCCATTCAGTGTACGGCGATAAAAAAGTAATTTCATTTCCTTAGAAATAATTATCTGGCCCTATTTTTGTCATGGTCTGTTAAAGACTTAGAATTTTCTCTTTCTTCAGTCAATTTGGACAAATAGAATTTAAGAAGAGAGAGTTATAGTGGGAGGGAAATAGCACTTTTTCTCTCCCTTGGTCTTGATGGTATTTTTGAATCATAGGAAAGTAAGCAGTTGTTAGGAGAACCAGTGTGATAGGATATTATATGTCATAATTCTTTATCTCTGCTTAAGACTTGGAGGACTGATCTTGATCACACTTCTATCTTTTGGTGCCTTTTGTATATACGATGCTGTTCACTAAATATTTACCATGAGCATGCATTTCCTATGCCACCTCTAATTTCTAAGCCTTAAAAATTATCCACAAATCCATAAAACTCAACTCCTTTGTGAAACCAATTTTAACTGCTTTAGCTCTTTCTCTTGCTTTAGGTCTGTACTTCTCTATTTTCTTTTTTTTTTCCCCCACTAGCTCATCCTTTCCCCCTGAGTATTTCTTTGTGTTTCTCCCCCTTTTCACCAGGTTTATCTTCCAGATCAAATAGTAGACTATATAAAAAATGCTATCCAGCCATCTTATCACTGCTAGTTTGCTCTACTTTCCAACATGGCAAACTTATTATTTGTAAGAATCTCTGCTTATATTTTTAGAAAAATGTCTATACAGATATCCAAGCTGTGTATTTGAGTCCTCGTTGCTTCCGACAAATGATATGATTTTTCTGAGAACCGACACTTCAGATGTACTGACCCAGGAAACAAACTCATTTCCACCTCGGGGTTATCTCTGCCTTTGGGTTACGCCTTCTCTCCCTTTCTTTCTTCTTTCTTCTATTTTTCCAAGAATCCTGGATCCCTAGAGAATGTGCAGGTACATTTGTTCAGTTCCCACCATTTGGTCAGAGTAGATGAACTAAGCTCCCTAAGCTTAGATCTTAACATAAAATTTTTCTCTCTCTCATGCAACGCGCAGTATTCCTTTTGGATCAGGGCGACCTTCCTGGATGACTCTGTCTCAGGTATTTAGGAATGCTGCTTCTTTCCTCTTGTAATACTGTTATTTTCAAGATGGGCTTACTGGCTGCTTAAAGGAAAATACTAAAGAGAAAGCTTATCCTAAGCACAGTCTTCAGAAGATACATCTCATTTCCACTTGCATTTCAACAGCCTGAAACAGGCCCTTATACATGTTGGGGGTCACGTGACTGGTTTTGGCCAATAGAATGTAAGTCGAGTGGAGCGTGGTTGGTGCTGGGGGTGCAGTCCCTGGTGGGGCAGCTGCTCACAGCACAGCAACAACTCTGAGCTATGGAAAGGGATCAGTGGTGACCATCCAGACATCCTCACTGCCACATGCATATTAAATATCCCCACCATTCTGATCATTCTCTTGAACAGAACTGTGCTTCTAAACAACATCTTATACACCTTGTGAACACCCTCAGAAGTTTCAATAGTGTGTCTAGTGGGAAATTGAGAAGTCTTCTCAGGAACCGAGGGCAAGCCACCGCCCTGTGACTTTCTGAGTGGTCACAAGGGCAGGAAAGGCTCACCGGTAGTCAGAGAGCTTTGGTGGGGGGCTGGGGAAGATGCAGGATGCTCTGAATTAAAATTTGGAACATCTGCCTTGCGTGGACTAGGTGTGACGTGGACCATCCCCTTAGGTCAGTGTGTGTGTTGGATGAGCTGTTTCATTGAACACTGTTTAAAATCCCCGGAAAATAGAAGTTTCTGAACGATCCCTTCTTCACGGAGTGGCATAAAGATGTTAGTTGGAAAGTGTCATTTTGCAGGATGAAACACAGAGAGAACTGAAGACGGGCCCTAAATGTTCTTCATTCTTTATTGCCCTGGCGAGAACAGCATGACCAGGATTGCTGCTGGTAAAGAGGAGGCATAAATTATAGTCGAACAAACGTTAAAAAGCCCAAATGTGAGCCTATCACTAGGCAGCCTGCTGACAAAAGCAAGTATTCTAAGTTTCAAGTTGTCTGTCGAGAAGAGAGGTTTGTGGTCATATACAAGATTTTCTTGGCCCAAGATGACTATGACTTGTTTCTGTTCAGCTTTAGAGCTGTGGAGCTTTAATCGCCATTTAAAGTGATGTGCACACTTCCATCTGTCTCCCCCTCTGTGATCTCCTAACTGGCCTTTTCTGGTTAGCTTCTAAGAGCTGCAAAATCTAGCCCTTTTATTTTCTTGGATGTGGAGGAATAGATCAGAAAAAGAGTTAACAGCCGAGAGCCATTCATGCCAGCATTGTATATTCTTAATATCTGGAGAAATTGTTCTTGGAAACCAAAGCGATGGCTGGGTTTGCTGATAGAGAATATTAAATTGAGGGGCAGAAGAGCTAATACTAGAGGGCAGGATAGAACTATCTGAAAAATTTTGCGTTTACAACAAATGAGAGTTATGCCAAATCTATTAAAGGTGATTTAACAATCGTTCTGTACTTCAAAGAGTACTTGAAATATGAATAATCACATTCTAAGAACTCAACGGAATCGTTTCTTAAATTCTTCTCATCTGTGTATTATTTTTATTTCTGCTAAATGTATGGTATTATGAATTGTATTTAATGCATGTGTTACTTTTTATAATGCAATTCCTTGAGTTTGAAGATGAAAATGGAATTATGACTTGTTGGAAGTCAGGCAACCTGTTAGTGGAAGGATGGGAAAAAAAAGACTTTTTTTCTTCTGTGTGTGTTTGTGTGTGTGTAGTTGTTGATGTTGAAAGACAGCCAGCATAATCCACATCTGAATTCCTTAATTAATAGTGGGTAAGAGTGCCTTACTATCATTTTTACAATGCTGAAGATTGAAATAGTTGTATTATATTATCATAAGTGTTTGTCAGTGGAAACAAAACCAAATTTCCCCTCCGAGGATAACTGAAAGACTGACTTTCGAGTTGATTCTGTATTCACATTAGATGGGCTTTTTATACTTTCAAATAACTAGTCATGTGAATGAAACCTTTAGTGGGAAGACCATGACCATGAAAATATTAAAATTTATTTAAAGCCATTGAGAAATCATTGGAATTATTTCCAATTTTAGAAATGCTACAGAGAAAGAAAGCAGATAGGGTATGGTGGTTTTTGATATCTTTAAATATAACAGGCTGTGTTAGAGGGATGGTTTATTTATTATTTGCAGCAGCCAGACTTCCAAGCTGGCTGCAAAGATCCTCTCCTCCTGGTATGATACACTTACCCAGTCCCTGCCACCTTGAAGGGGGGTGCTCCCTGAAGGGGTCTGACCAATAGGATATAGCAGAAGTAATACTATGTGACTTTCAAGGCAAGGTCATAAGAGACTTTGTGAGTTCTGTGAAATAATAAATATTTACTGTTATTTTAAGCCACTATGTTTTGGAGTAATTTGTGAGTCGTAGATAACCAACTCACTGCACAATTCTGTATCCTTTCCATTTTTATATTTTTGTCATAATGACAATAGTTACTATTACCATAGTCATCAATAATGACAGTGACAAATACCATTTTTGTGGGTCTGCTGTCTGCCAAGTAACTTAAATGTATCGATAGCCCTTGCAATAATTCTTCAGGGTAGATTTTATTATTTTAATTCCACAAGTGAAACAAATGATCTTTGAGGGTTTCAATGGCTGGCAGAAGAGAAGACAGTTACAAATGGAGGATCCAGGATTTGGGTGAAATTCTGATTGTTCTTTTGTCATTACTCCATGGCACCACTCTTAATAAGAGCAGAATTATTAAGTCACAAGTTTAAAAAGAGAAAGCTGTTAGATTTTACAATGCAAAACTACTCAAAAGTGATCCATCTGCAAAATACACAATCCTCATTTTTTTTTAACTTATTTTTGCTTGAGCTTAGAATGTAAATATACTTAGGTAGCATTATCCTGCATAGCAATTACGCTAATGGTAGACTGGGTGAGCAGTACTGATTCTCTTGGTAAGAGACCATGGCCAGTAGCTAGTTACTGTCGTAGTTCAAAAGTGAGGATCTGAAGGCTTTGGACACTTGTTATGATCGGTTCTATATTAAAATTTAATTTTAGAAACACATAGCAACAACCTTGTGCCCAGTACTATGGCAAGCACAAGGAGAGTTATTCACAACCTATTGGGTACATCATATTCCCGGGAGAGCTTTCTCAAAGTATGCGCAGTTGAAGACAAGGTCTAGAACTCCCGCATAGAGATACAGCAACAGCAGCTCACAGCAGATGAAGAATGTCTAGTATTTAAACAATATTTACAATACACTGGCTGGAGAGTCCTCCTCATCGCCCTTCACTTTTGACACTGGGATGCCCAGAGCTCAATCCTCAGGCCTCATTTCATTTCATTCTTGTCCCAGTCCATGGTCCACAATTTGAGTAGCAAGGCAGGTACCATCAACTTCTTATTGCCTTTCTGATCTCATCTCCTGCCTCCCAAATGCCTCGACTCATGAGTGACTCATTGGTAGATTCCCTCTGCTCTGGAAATCTTGTTGTTCTTCAAACACACCATACCTCCCTCCACCTCTGGCCTTTGCCAGTTGTTTACTCTGCCTAGAATATTCTTCCTATTCTCTTATCCCCTATGTGAGAACTGATTACTTGATTACCTGTTTCAAGTCTTCGCTCAATTATCACCTGTTAGCAATGGCTTTCCCTGGTCACCCTACATAAATTGCAGTCCTGTTCCACATTTTCTTTCCCTGTTGTTCTGCTTTGTATTACTCAGTACATAGAACTACCTCCAAGTACTTCAACATACTATTGATTTACGAGTTATGTTTACTGTCTAGAATCTCCCCTCCAGTATAAAAGTAATATGAACATGAATTTTTACATTTTACCAACTATATTATTGGTGCCTAGAACAGTGCCTCACACATAGCAGATGTTCAATAAATTTTTGTTCAATAAATATATGAAAATAAAAAGATAAGTGCTATAGGGATATATAACAGATATAGGAATAGTACAAAGGAGAGAAAGGAGGAATATGCAGGCTCTTTTTTATAAGATCACCTAATTGTTACCTTCGCTTCTGCATATCCTGGAGATTTCTTTCTGTCAACTTGAAAAGTAGGTCATTGCTTTTTCATGTCTAGACATAGTGATCTTATTACAAAAAAGGAAATATGAAAATCTTCGATATTAAACTCATTCTTTATTCATTCTTTCTATCTTGGTGATGTATTTGCATCTTGCAGATGTTTGTGAGAAAGAAGCATCAAGATACAGAAAGTCTTATTTTGAGGTACTACATGATTTTGGCATTGTATCAGCTAGTCCACTGAAGTAAAATTCAAAACATTTGGAGAAGGAGTGTCACAAATGGATTTCCATTTGTGTTATATATTCTTGGCTGACTATCCAGATTTTCCAACTTGCTTTGTGCTGTTGGACACTGACTTCCTTAGTTAGTTGGACTCTTACCCTTAGGCTTCTGTTTATGCTCAGCCTAGAAGATTCCTTGACAAGAGAGTAGACGGCAGGAGGATTATTTTTCTGGATTTCCCTCTGTGGGCTGTGGTCAGAGATGGGCTGGATCTTCTATCAAAGGCCACAGCTCCTGCCCAGTAATCTGGGCTCCTTCACTTGCAGCTACCACTCTTTCTGAGTCACCTGTACACTTGGGGTAATAACAACTCTCCTACTCTCCCAAGTTAGCAGCCATACTGTGCTCCACCAGTCTGTGTAGACTTTTCTGTACTGTACCTATTGCTTTATATTAATAAACACATACACCTTTTCCTCTTGGTTGGCCAAGGTTTACCCTATTCTCCTAGCACATGTCTTAAGTATGTAGTCAATACCAGTACCTCAAAGTTAATTTTTCTAGCATAGGGAAAGTATTCATTCCCCACTTTTTAAAAAAGTCAGTGTCTGGCTTTTTCAAAGAATGCAGTGTAGACTTTGGTGATTTCATTGGAGCTCTGGAAAAGTATATTGGCATCATCAGGAGTTAATCTCTGAAGCTGTTGTGTAATATTTATTAATATTTGACTTGTCTGGGGAACATTAAAAGATATGCAGAGAATAAAAGTTTCAGATCCTTCTCTTCCATGCCAATTGACAATGCCTGCAGCATTCTAATTAGAAGTTACCATCACACGTAGTTGAAAAACATAATGTGAATTGAAGTCTTCTGCCTTTAGTGGAGGAAATGTGGGTACTATTGCATGGTTCAATTCAGTCTACCTGCCACACACAGGTCTCTATGTTAGCTTTCATCCACTCATCAGCCATTCCTTTAAAAAGTACTACCCAGTGGAAATGATTGGATGTATTGACTAAAAATTTTGTAGCACTGTATGTATTTGCAGATTTTATTTTCATGTACACCTAACCTCTTCGGGGGCTTGGTGGAAACTATCTGCAGAATACTTTTTGATCTTCATAGAGCATCGCGCAGAAAACTACTGACAATATGACTGGGCTTTCCCCACCTGTCTAACAGATAAGAAAAAATTGACTTTCACCATGAAGAGACGTTATCAGAAATTAAATCAGTATCTCAGCTGCTTAAGAAGGACAAATATTAATAAATGAATATCTTCAGGATAACCTCTGGGCACCTAATAAGCACCCAATGCAGTAATCTAATCCCTCCCTTCTTCACAGGGGATATGTTGCTAGATGCCTAGTGGACGCCTGAAACCATGGATAATACAATTCCTGTATACAAAGCCTGATAATTAAGTTCTCAAACTCATCCTGAAAAAGTGCTATATACCTCATTGCTGAATATCACTATGGTCGAAGTACTCCCCTTGGGGAGCTTTGCACCAACATCAGTGCCTATTCCACCTTTCAAAGCAATTTTGGAATTCTTTTTCTGGACTGACCATGAGAGTTATGGTCATACAAAGGTCTGACAAGTTTACGAATTTGCCACCATGCGTTTATGTTGGCAGCACTATACAAACACCTTGGGAAGGTTTCATAACCTTGGTTTATCAGTGTCTCACAGCTATATTTCCTGTCGACCTGTGGTGTTATCTTGCTAAGTAGCATTGATTATCATTGTGTGTTTTTGGGTACCTTACATCAGTTCTGGTGGTCATTTAGGATAGATTTTAAAACTTAATTGTCAGACCTTGTATGCTGCTTTCTCTATTTGATAATTAAGATGGCTACTAAGAGACTAGTAGCAAGTGTCAATATGTTGGATAAGGGGATGATTCAAATCCTGGGGGAGATGGGGAGGATGTAAGATTTCATCATGCTGCTCTGAACAGTGTGCAGTGTAAAATTGTTATTTTGAAACTTTCCATTTAATATTTTTGGACTATGGCTCACTGTGGGTAACAGAAACTAAAGAAAATGAAACCATGGGTGAAGGGAGAAGTAATGTAAATGTTTGATGATTAAATTAATTAGCCATCAATTAGAGCACTTAAAAAGCCCTATTTATATCTTAATTGAGATAAAACTAGTCACAGCATGTGGGTCTTCATCTTCAAAGAGACATATCTAGAAAAATATTTAAAATTTTAATATGGCATTTATTATCATTTAGTATGTTATTTATAATTTGTGTCTCATTTTGAGAATTATTAATAGTGATTTAAGTAGACGTTATTTATTCTTTTGAACATAATTTGCTGCATTATTTACTTTGATTTATTGTACATCTTGGGACCAGAAAATGTTTCTGATGGGATTAATTTTCAGTTTCATTATGAAAATAGATGAGATGCAGCATGATATATTAGAAAGAGCTACAATGTGAATCAAAAGTCATGGGTTTAATTCTTAGCTCATCAACTTACAATGCAATATTGAACATGTGGTTTATTGTCCCAGAACTTTTAGTTTTATCCAGAAAAATGGAAGTAATATCCTAAGTGAAGTTGTCTCCCAAGAGTTTGTGTTTTAGAAACTGAAAACCAGCTATATATGTAAATGTGGAGAAAGTATATGGTTTAGAACATTTCCCTGAACAGGCAGCTGGCAGAGACACACTTACCTCCTGAAACTGGCCCACATTTGGAGCATACATGTGGTTTTTACTTCTTAAATGATTTTTTTTTGCTGTAATCATGGTCTCACCTTAGAATTGTGATGGTACTGTGGCAATCTTAATTTGTGGCAAAAGCTGCTTGGTGATTTATTTTTCAGTAGAAAAGGACAAGGATTTAGGGAAAAAAATACTCCCCTTTAATATTCCATAGTCTTTAGTCTTCACCTTTATAATATCAGAAGATAATGCTTCATTTTTAGACTGAACATAACAATGATTCTTTGAACATAGTAGTTTCAAGGAATAAGTGTCTTAAGTACTATCATCAGATTGTGAAATGGCCAGAAGTATTTCTTTCCTTTAAATAGATAGGTCTACTGTAATGTGTTCACTTGGTTTTACATATCACTGACTATAATGTCAGAAGCCACGTTGTCCACCTACCTTGCCGGTAAGATTAGATACATTATGATTGGCATCTTTCAACATTAAGTTAAATTAGAGCCAGCTAAAATTGTTTGAGGGAAGTTTAAAATGAAAAATTATAAAGACTATATCTATTTCACAATGCACCTTTATTCTAATTGGCAGTGGATGGCAATTTTAATGTTCCAGACTAAGCTTAATATACAGACAAGAATCATTTAAAAATGACACAAACTTTGCTTTTCAAAGAAGTTAAAAGTATCATATATTCGGGAGCATTTGCACAACATCTTGGTGGAAAATAAAGTCATCATTAATTTCCTCAAGGAGTAGTAGCTGTTTGGATCTTATATGATAGTTTTGTTTAGCCCAGGCTTTGGACCACTCTGGATTAGTCTTGTTTGTAAGTTAGGTGTGGCAGCAAAGTCTGACCTACCCTTCACAGCAGGCCTCATTACAGCTGAAACTATGGGATGGTGAATGGGTGTGAGCCAGGCCAACAGGTTGAACAATTATAGGAACAGTGGTGAACTTGTTCATGTTTAATAACTAGCTTGGCTGGAGGAGGGAAGTGCAAAGCCCTGATGTGTCACACTTGCCAATTCCTGTGGTGTAAACACTCCCATTTCAAAGCTGCCAGAAGTTTAACCACTTGCCCACAACAGTCCTGAACTTTTAACACTCAACTCCCACAAGCTTGTATGAGAAAAAGTACAGAGGAAAGGAAGAAAGAAAACTCCGCCCAAAACCCTCCCCATGCCAACAAAGAGGGTGAAAATGGAGATTATTTTGAAGTCCAGGAGTCATCCAAAAACAAGTAGGGTTTTAACCTCTTTAAGTTGCAGAGGTTACACATTTTCTATGCAGCAACATAACCTCTATCCCTGATTCCTATGTGAACTCTTCAGCAAATTGATTATCACTGAGGGAGCTCAAAAAAGAAGATGGGTACAGTTACTCATGATAAAAAGGGTAAGTATTTAACAGGACACACACATGTACACATGCCCCCTTTCATGCTAAGAAATTGGAAATTGGGATAGATGAGTGAGTGGACTGGCAGAATTGACCAGCTACGGAGCTCTGATGTGAGAATTTTCAGGCAATACATTGAAGGAGGGTTGGGCTTTAATATAGGGAGATTTGTGTGTAGGACAAGTCAGTTTCAGGGAAAGTTATTAAGTAGAAGCCATTATCCATGGAAGAAGGAAATGTTGCTTTGAGTTTAATGAGAGTACAACTTATTACATTTCATATTTATATTTGAACATGCATTTCCTAGTTTAATAAGGACAATCATGTCTTAGATCTGTTCGTCCATCTGGATGGTCCCTGGACCCCTGGTTCCCTATGTCCAGGATGAGTGCTGGTACCAAGTCAAGCTGATGTTGGCAGCATCACTGAAGGGAGACAAACCCAAAAGAAAGACAAGATTTCATGGGCAAAGGTGTTGCTTGGTTGACTATATTCCCTGCATATAAGAGATACTTCCTTTCGGAGATAAACTTTGGAGAATCTGCATTGTTCTGCATGTGGGTGGGGGTGTAATTTTTCCTGACAGGTTCTTAATGGCCTTCTCCCTTCCTTCTCTGTTCACCCACATAAGCTTTCTCACTGTTTTAGAGCCTTGATCTCTAATAGCTGGCAACTAATGATGAAGATATTAATTGACAGAAAATGTAAAGGTTTTCTCATTCAAAGGAATATTTGCATTTCAAATAAGAGGGCTTAAAGACTAAAGGATATTCTGTGCTTAAGGAATTAATATTTAATGATGGCTTTTCAAAGAGAGGGAGCTCTACTGGGGACTGAAGAGCAAGTTGGGAGATGGGCAGCGGTATGAAAATGTGTAGGCACAGGGGAGTAATTTGAGAAGCATTGAACAGGACCCCAGTCTGGTTTTTAAATAGGCTGTTCAAAATTATAACTTAAGATGATTATTTTGTGGCAATTTTATCTGTACATCTCAAGGCAAATCTATGAACTTGGAGTCTAAAAAAGTGACTATATATTTATGATAAACACATACAAATCAGAGAAAGCTAAGGGGAAATGCCCAGTAGATACCTATGTTGAGTTGATATGTTATCATGCTTTGCAAAACTGTTTGTCCTACGACATGTGCAATATGTATGTACCTACACCAACAGCATAATTCTTTGCCAATTGTATCTTTCTAGATATTTTGAAATGAGTTTGATTTTCATGATTTCTACTTCGTTTCATTTCAGAAGAGATTTAGAGGATTAAGATGAGCAGATTATAAAAATATCCTCTACCCTGACTTATCAGTAAGATCGCTATTGTCTAATTTCACTGACTTTTAACTTGTAGGTATTCAGAACACGACTACCTTCAGATTATCACAGATATACAGGGCTGTCCGTGGAAACGACATGTGGAAGAATATGCAAATTTCAGGTAAAAAAATTTTAAGAAGTGACTTTTTAAAAACGACTTGTTTATTTGCTATTTGGGAAAATAGGCAACATGTTTTTAAAAAGAAAATTAAAAGTGACCATCTGCCAATCAGGATGATTGAATTCTAAGACCCTCTCAAGGAGCACATGGCACTGCTGTGTCCTCATTTTTGGTACAGAAATTTGTAATTATGTTGCCTAAATTAATTACAAAAATCCCTCATTCAAAAGAAGGTTTTTGTTGCGTCTTTTATTACGTCATAAAAAATGTTGTCTCTTCTTTCTACCATTTTGGATTTAGTAGTTGTTTGTTTATATTTAGGTATGTTGTAAATACAATGTAATAGCATTAGGGAATGTTTGGAAAACAATCTGTAATGCCATCACTTTAGAATCCAAAGGCTTGGTTTTCTGTATGTTCTCTTCAGTTTTTCCTCATCTTTTTAACACAAGTGACGTTCAGGTGCATGAGTTGTTCTAAGTAATAACCTAGGGAGGAGACATCAACTGCGCCAAACCAGGTTGACTATTCTAGAGCTTTCCATTGTGCTTGGAAATTGTGAAGTGCACCCAGACAGAAGTAAATGTTATGAACACAGTCTGTATGGGGATGTATCTGGTAGCTCTCCCCCCAATACCTCCACGTATCTGAGAGCTGGGTCCCCTGCCTGTGTGCTTTCTTGGTCTAGATGGCTCTGGGTTTGTTGGCTAGGTTTCATTTTCTGTTTGGCTGGTTTTCGGGGGCCCACACTCTCATGCTTTTTGGTGCATCCCTTTCGACTGTGTCCTGTGCCCATTTATTTTATCATATTGTGATCCAGAGTCATGCTTTATCTTTACTCATTTATATTATTAGTGTGTAAGCATCAAATATTTAAACATTTTTGCTAAAGAGATGTTGCTTTCCCCTAATACACTCTCACACACACTCGCTGCCTGGATTTCTTCTTTGCGGAGGCCGCAAGGATCTGTTCCATCATGTTGGCTGCCTCTTCCTCCCTTAGTCAGCATATGCTGACAGTTTGGACCGACTGCCTTTGACTCTACTGCCAGGTGAGGGGGTGGAAGGGTGACCTTCCGACTGGGTCAAAGCTGAGAGTGAGTATCTTCTCTCCTTTGGGTAGACACACGGATGTCATGAGTCCCTGTAGGATACCATTAAACATCCTTCCTACCTGGCTTTGCAGGTGAAAGGCTGGAAAGGTGATTCCTATTTACCTACTTCATTTCTAGGATATTTTATTCTACACAGCTCTCTACTTAAGACTGGATTTGAGAGATCTTGGTGGCAGGAAGACGAGATAGAAAGTGACATAGACAATTTGTAATCTAAACAAGTGGCAACTGTGTCTGAATTTTAAGAGATCTTTCTCTATATGCTGAATTGGCAGAAAAGGAAGGGGGAGTGGTGGAGGGATTGAGCTACTAGGATTACTCCACCAAAAACTATCTAGAAAGATTGATGAGTAGTAATAGCAGTAATGAAAGTAGATGTGGGAGCTTCTACTACTGGCTGTTAAGTTGATTCAACCCCAGCCTCTTGACAATAACGCAAATGAAACAAATTTACTGTACACCTGTTTGACGGCCTTGGCGAATTTATAGGACTAAAAACCAGAAGCAAGAGAGAACCCAAAGGAGGTGAGCCCAGCCTTTGGTGCTGCTTTTTCTTAGAACTTGCTGACTATAAATGCAAAAGTGTGGCTGAAAGGCAGAGAAGCTGATCAGAGCTTCCAGCAATTCCTAGAAAAACCACTTCTCAAAGGACTGAAGCCCACATAGGAATCATTTCCAGCCTGAGTTGGGTTTAGATTTGTCCGTCCCTTGGATTCCTGAGAGAAGCAAAAGCAAATTGTATCTAGAGGAAGGTAACCATATTGGGAGCCTTAAATTATCTCTACAAGTTTTCACACACAGTGTCTGGCTCAATTTTTAAAATATATTCTCTTATAAAGGTCTTTGTTTTTCTTTTCATTCCTTCTTTCTTTTTCTTTTCTTCCTCCTCCTTTTCCTCTTTATTCTTCATTAAAAGTCAACATTCTCTTCAAGTTCAAGGCTGCATGAAAGTCATTGCCACAGATTATGATGGACAGCAGCTGTGTAGATGGATGGTCCATGGACACTGCAGCCATTCTTTCCATGGTACCACCTGGGTATAAAAAAAAATGCATCAGTAATCATAATGGTTACCCAATGGCCTATCCGTTCCTTCAGGGCCAATTTACATAAACATCTGGAGCCATAATACTTATTATTTATTGTCATTAAAGAGAACAGGCATGGTGACATTTATTTATTTACTTGAATATTTATTATATTGTAATGTGCTTTTTATGGGCATATTTGTAAGCTAAATTGTATAAACCGCAACAGAAGTCTGTACAATTAAATCATAATAAACCATCTACTTTCGCAAAATTTTACTAATATAGCTGTCCAAATCTGGGAAGTCTCTGGCTTATTTATAAAGCTGGTATTCTAGATATGTCTCCTGCAATTATAGACGTCAAGTAGCTAAAGAGTTTTTCGTTTGATTTATTTAGGGCATTTTATACCAAATGGAGGAAAGGTAAAACGTGAGCCTACAAATGTGGTAATTTTTTAGCAGCAGTTAACAAAAGTTCAATTAAATTCTGAAGGATATGAACAAGTGAATATATTCTATGCCCATCTGCAACCTTAAAACTGTTGCTGAAAATTCTAATAGTTGACCTCTAAGGACTCTGAAAATTAGGGAACGCCCATGGTAAAATGATCTAAGAGTAAAACAGCTTAAGGCTTATTTTTCTCAAATAAATATGCTACCTGTAAGCAAGAAAGGTGACATTTATTCATCAACAAATATTTGTTTACCAAGTCAAAATGTTAGACCCCTCTCATGCCTGGTCTGGTGCTGGGCACAAAATAGGGCCTCAGTGAATATGTATTATTGAAGTAGATGTGTGAAAGTAAACAAGAAAAATACAAGGTTTTTTTACTGACCTCAATTAATTTATAGCTACGTTTCAAGAGACAAGAAATAAAAATATGACTCTCTAAGCCTATGCCTAAATGTCAGAGTGAATGATTTAGACAAATACTATGATGTATTAATGCAAGATCACAGTGGGATATAATTTCTTGAAACATTTTGTGGAAAGAGGCAGGATTTGAGCCATAGCTCTGTCCTGAAAGCTAGAGGTAGAAAGGGAGGTGGGGAGATATGATCAATTTGGAGGAACTAGGCCAGGAATAAAGCCCATCAGTTTCCAGGCCAGCTGAGCTGGAGCAATAAACTTGAACTACACGGTGCTTGAGATAAAGGGGGGAATTTTAGGTAGCTGAGGGAGGTGATGCACAGGGCTCTGGTTATCAGAGTAAAGTCCACAGACACTCTGTGGATACCAGGAGGCCAATGGGAATTACCAGGAGAATTTTTGGTTTCAGTCTGTGTAATGCCATGAGAGCTGAAGTGTTAGAAGTGAGTGAGTGGTTTACAGGAGCCAGGGATCTTAGGGGCTTGTTGTAGAGAAGAAAAGTGACCCCAGGATGGGGAACACCTACAACATCAAGGGTACCTATGACAATGTCATGGGAGAAATGCTTGACTGTGAGCTCTCCGGGGGTGTGGTGTGTCTTATTATTGTATTTCCAGCGCCTGTCACACAGATGGCACCCAATAAATGGCTGCACCACTGACGATGTGATAGGACCTGGTTGCTTGTTGACTTCTAATTCTCTAAGTGAAGGGGAAGAAAAATAAAGACAAATGAGAAGTCTCGGATCTTGTCAGGCCTAATCACGGTCCTCCTGACACATCAAAAGGTTTCACAGAGAAACTGGCTTTGAGAAGACAAGCCTGTCTCGGACGGAAAGCATTTGAGCTGATTTTGGGGAACAACTGGATACGGAAGACCTTTCTTTAGTCTGGGAGAAAAATGTCCTTGCTAAGAGAAAATAGACTTTTCTCCCAAAAGAAAAGCAACTATAGTTTAAAACTGGCTTATCTAACAAATATACGGTCTCTCCACACCTATCTTCTCAGCAATTTTATCTTTTTTGCATTATGATGGACTTTGTCCTCTCTTTATAGATTCCTAAGCCTTTATTTCATACTTAATTGTTGGCCTGAGAAATTTATAGCCTAGAATTTGAATGTGTAGCTTCTCTTAGCCTTTCCCTGGGAACATGGGAGGCTTAACAAGAAGGTTTCTTTCTTTCTTTCTTTCTTTCTTTCTTTCTTTCTTTCTTTCTTTCTTTCTTTCTTTCTTTCTTTCTTTCTTTCTCTCTCTCTTTCTCTCTCTCTCTCTTTCTCTCTCTCTCTCTCTCTCTCTCTCTCTCTCTCTCTCTGTCTCTCTGTCTGTCTTTCTTTCTTTCTTTCTTTCGGTAGAGATGGGGTGTCTCTCTTGTTCAGACTGGTCTTGAACTCCTGAGCTCAAACCATCTTCTTGCTTCAGCCTCCCAGAGTGCTTGTATTACAGGTGTGAGCGACCAAGTGTCTTTTTTCTTAACTTTGGCCTGCTGACCAAATCTGGCCTGCTGCCTATTAAGACTTGTTAGAACACAGCTTTGCTCATTATTTTATGTATTTCGTGTGGCTGCTTTTGCGCTACAGCAATCGAAGTGAGCAGCTGTGACAAAGACATTTTGGTCCAAACTAAGTCATTACAAAAACCATTCACCGACCCTAGGTGTAGATTATTGTGATTTCTATGAGAACCCAAGTCTGAGGAACAAGCAGGTGACTCTTTGTCCTATTTTGTTTTGGATAGGTATGTGGAAGTATGGAAAATAAAAGTTTTTCTTTGGATGTCTTAACACTGGAGATGCCAAGATACCTAGTGGTTAACTAACTGGAGATACCAATTAAGCAACTAGAAATATCAGTTTAAAACTTATGGGAAAATTTAATTTGGGAGTCATCTTTATAGAGATAGTATTTAAAACTGAGGAATGGATAAATCAGCTAAAAGATGACATAGAGAATATTGAAGACTTGGACCCGAATACTGGGGTATTCCTAGTTAAAGGACGGTCAGATGAGGTAGAGCCAACAAAAGTTTCAGGAAGAGTAGCTAATGGGATAAAAGAAAAAATAGGAGACTATCACAGAGGTAAAACCAAGAAAGTCTTAAGAAATCAAGGGTTATCAACTACTAAACACTACTGAGATTACTGAGGACCAAGAAATGACCATTGAAGTTGGGGACATGGTTGTTACTTGTGACTTTAATATGAGCAATTGTAATGAAGTGTTAGAAACAAAGCCCTGGCAAGGATGAATTGTTGAAGAAAAGTAAAAATGAGAAAAGGGAGAAAGGGAGAGGGTGGTTACAGACAATTCTTTAGATACATTTTGATATAAATGAGAGAAGAGTCACCAGATCTTATTAGGAAAAGCTATAATATCTAGGGGAGATATGTGTGAAGATGAAGAGATTCTGAAGTTTGTTTCTATGCTAATGGACGTGATCCTGTAAAGTGGAAGAAACTGATATATATTCAGTAGAAAGAATAGAGTGATTGCAACAAAGTTTTGAGGGAATAAGATTCGCAGCACAAGGGGCGGGGGGCTTGCTTTGGATAAGATATAGGACAGTTCTTTCTTTGTAGCAGGAAAGAGTAGGTTAAGTAATTTGGTTGCAACTTGAGGTTGTATCTGATTATTTTTTTTCACTGATGAAAAAGGTGAGGTCATGATCAGCCCAGAGAAAGGAAAACAGGTGATGGAGGTTTGAGGTATGAAAGAAGTGAAATTCAATCACTTTGGAGAGTAGGAAAACATACTGTGGCAAAACATAAACTTGTCAGGCAGTATGATAAACAGAGGGCAATCAAATGTTTGCTGAACTGTCATAACGATGTCAGCTGCTACCCAGAAGTAAAATTTCCAATATCCATCTTCTTTCTTTTCAGACCCAGTGAGAATATGCTGATCCGTGTCAATAATGATGGCACTTACTGTGCAAATTGGACTCCAGGGGCTATTGGACTCTATACTATTCATGTTACTATTGATGGCATTGAAATAGGTATTTTATCTTTTAAATTATGAGTAACTTACTTCAAAACTGGAATAAAAGTCATCTTTCTGTTCTGGTTTTGCCCTTTTAACTTATGTCAAACATATAGACAGGGTTCATAACTTCAAATGATTACTTAATTAGTACATTCCTAAACTCTTAACATTTTAGGATATATATCTGCTCAGGCACTGTAGCCATCATTACTCCTTCTCTCCTTTCCCTGATGTGACTATCAAGTGTGATCTCTTCCATGCTGCTGTATTACCCTGTGTATACCATTGTGTTACAGGTACATACAGGATTCACAGCTTTGTAGCCCAGGCGCAGTAGGCCTAGTTGTATAGTAGATTACACCATGCAGGCTTGTTTAAATACACTCTATGATGTTCTTCACACACTGATGGAATAGTCTAAGAACTATTTTTAGAACATATCCCAGTCATTAAGCAACACATGACTTTATAGATATATGAAAGAGGATTTAGTAGGGGAATTAGCTCATTCAATTATGGAAGTGGAGAAATCCCAAACAGTCCATCTGGGAGCTAGAGACCCTAAGATACTGGTAGCAGGGCTTAGTCTAAATCTGAAGATCTCAGAGCCAGGGAGGCAGATGGTGTAACTCTCAGTCCAAGGCCGAAGGCCTGAGAATCCATGGTGTTGCTTGTGTTGGGCCTAACATCTGGGGAGCCTGGAGTGGTGATGTACAAGAATAGGAGAGGAAGAGAGTATCCCAGCTGTAGGAGCTAGACACATTTGCCTTCCCTGTGTTTATGTTCTCATCAGCCCCTGGCCATTTGGATGATGCCTGTCTATGTTGAAGGCAGATCTTCACGTAGTCCATTTAGATTCACACACAACTCCTTTGGAAAAGTTCTCACAGACACAGAAATGATGCTTTATCAGATTGCTAGGTCAAGTTGACACCTAAAATTAATCATCATAGCCATAAACTTTGAAAAACATATTACTTTTCTTTTGGGCATTGACATTTTGCTTTACTTTTAAGCTATCTGTTTCATAGGATAACAATAGAATGAGAAGATTCTAGTGTTAATGGATATGAATTTTTTTTTTTTTTTTTTTGCAGTTTTTGACCAGGGCTGGGTTTGAACCCGCCATCTCTGTATATGGGGCCAGCGCCCTACTCCTTTAAGCCACAGGTGCCACCCATTTGATGTGAATTTCTTATAGCACTATTATTCTTGAAGTTTCTCAAAAAGAGAGGTTCCTATGATCAGATAGATTTTGAAAATCTGATAAAGGATGAATATCCCTTATCCGAAATGCTTGGAACTAGAAAAAGTATTTCAGATTTCAGATTTTTTTTTTTTTTTTTGGAATTTTAGATAGTTGTATCATACAATACAACTGAAAATTCAAAATACTCCATGAACATTTATTTTGAGCATCATGTGGGTGTTCAAAAATTTTCAAATTTTGACGTATTTTGGATTTTTGGAGTATTTTGGACTTCAGAGCATCAGGTTACAGGTGCTCACCCTTTATATTATAGTGTCACTGGAGACATTCATGTAATCTACATCAGCAGATTAGGAGTTCCAAGAAGTTCTAGAATTAATAATCTTGTCTTTGTTTAATCTCTGTCTTAGGAGTCCTTGTGTGATAGGTAAAGATAGAAACAGTAGTGATTAACATTGCACCATTTCACCTAAACACCCTTCGGCAAACTGCATTAAATAGACTTTTGTTTTAAGAGGTACTTGACACTGATGTAACTTACCTTCTTATTCATTAGTATAACTAGAAAAGCACATGGGTCAAATCATTTATACCATTCCAGAGACATCTCTCCACAGCATTTGCTGTACTCTTTATTTCAGCATATTCATAAAGCCTTTAGTTCACCAAACATTTTTTACTTCTGAGGAAAACATTATATAGATAAGACAATTCCTGTCAAGTATTAACAGTTTCTGAGAATTTTTTTCTCTCTCTAAAAATACTCGTGAAATTTCAATAGGTAGAGGGTTTCTTAAATAATTTTATCTGGTAATGGGATGAAAGGAACTGCTACAAAGTACATGAGAAAGTACTTATATTTATTGTTTGGAAGGAAGCTGAAGGAAAACACTCTGTTTACATCTATTCTCTGCCCTACTCACCTTCCCTACTCTTCTTCCCAGCTCTGCTTTCTCCCAAACTGACTGTGGGCTTGGACATTGCTTGACCATAGACAAGGACAGATAATGACTCATTAGAATAATGATAATAATAATAGCTAACATTTAATGAGTAATTAATAGATGTCCAACATTGTTCCTCACATACCTTATATTTCTTAAACCACTTAATTCTCACAGCAGCTCAGTGAGGTAGAGGCTATTATTCCCATTTTACAGATCCAAAAAATTGGCCAGAGGCAGTAGCTCATTCCTATAATCCTAGCGCTCCGGGAGGCTGAGGTGAGAGGATTTCTTGAAATCAGGAGTTCAAGGACAACCTGAGCTAGAGCAAGACCTCATCTTTGCTATTAAAAAAAATTGAGGCACAGAAAGTTAACACAGAAATGAGGACACAAAGTCTAACATGAGAACCTAAGCTTTTAACAATTCCACCATACTGCCTATCAGTCATAGAGATGACTGGTATAGAGCTTAAGTTGTATTCTAATCTAATGTCAGATAACATTTAATCTGACATTAGGTTAGAATCATCTAATAAAACCCACAAAGGGTTTCTTTTTTTATTATTTTGAATTTTTTCAATATCATTTCATATGTGTTCTACTTAAGGAATGGAAGCCTTTTCTTTTCCTTGAAACCCTAAGATACTCCTTCAGAATCTCAAGGCCATTTTTCAATTAGTTCTCCTTTTTGGTTATTACGTTAAAAGGATAGAATTCAGATATTTGTTTTAAATGCTTGAAAGTCTATGAATGTGTATAAGGTTAGGTTTAAGGATCCTACTCTTCTATTTTCTCAGTGTTATAGTTGTCTTCTCTTTCTGACAGATGCTGGCCTAGAAGTAAAAGTAAAAGACCCACCGAAAGGGATGATACCACCAGGAACCCAACTGGTAAAACCAAAGAGTGAACCTCAACCAAATAAGGTAAGAGGAGAATGAAATCAGAACTTGAATCAGTCAAAGATTTTTAAACTTCATTCATTGATGCTTCAAAAATCCATCAAACATCTAATACTTTACTTGTTTTTAGAATTTGAAATATACCTAAATAAATTTGGAGAATAGTTATAATAGTTTGAATATTTCTAAATTACAGACTCTGTATTTTTTGGTTTCTTTGTGTAATGATATAATAATTTGTAGACATTCTGTTATTGAAAGTTTTCAATTAATAAAAGTCTTCTGAAATAAAGTGTAAAGTTTACAAAGTGAAAATACCTTCTGCTGTTAAGAGAAAAATTTATTTCTAAAATCTAAACAGTAAGTACAGGCATTTTGGCAAAATGTTAGAAAAGAATAATTGATAATGAAATTCATTATATTTTTCTACATGAAAAACATGGCTTTTATCTTTTTTAACATATGTCTTCAAAATTTAGAAAGGTATAATTTTATAAAATAATTCTGTAAGTTTTTTCTATAATATACATTTTAATGCTTGTGTTTTATTAGTATAAATAAACCACTGTTTTTTCACAGAGGGAAATCCACTACAAATAATCTGAAACTTTCTCTGAATTATAGTATTTTTAAATCTGTTTAATTTTATGTCTTGCTACTTACAAGATCTCTATTCTGTTTTTTTTCTCTCAATGCCTATTTTTGCCTTTTTCAGGTTCGAAAATTTGTGGCCAAGGACAGTGCTGGGCTCCGTATCCGGAGCCATCCTTCCCTCCAGAGTGAGCAGATAGGCATTGTGAAAGTCAACGGAACTATCACTTTTATCGATGAGGTAATTTATTAAAAAGCTCTTGATAATAAATTATGGACAAAAAGTTTTTACATTGTTTGTACAATAATATAATAAGTTTATAATAATAAGTTTTCTGATAGGATACGTTCTAAGCAGTTCAGAAAATATTTTGAAATTTTTTCAAAAGTGTTTATTTATAATTTCAAACATTTCATTTACTTTAGCAACAGGAAAATAACTTAAATTATATTTTGAGGCTCAGTGCCTGTAGCACAGTGGTTATGGCATCAGCCACATGCGCTGAGCTGGTGAGTTCAAATCCAACCCAGGCCAGCTAAACAACAATGACAACCTCAACAAAAAAAAATAGCCGGGCATTGTGGTGGGTGCCTGTAGTCCCAGCTACTTAGGAGGCTGAGGCAAGAGAATCACTTAAGCCCAAGAGTTGGAGGTTGCTGTGAGCTGTGACACCACAGCACTATACCTAGGATGACAAAGTGAGACTCTGTCTCAAAAGAAAAAATACATAAGTAAATAAAAAATAAAATTTTATTTTGAACTTGAAAAGTATATTATTAAGCATAGTATTCATAATTTATACAAGTATTCACTGAAAATGTTAACAGGTTTTCATAAATTTCTAAATATGTTTCTTCTGAGCACCAGCCACATACCAAGGCTGATGGGTTCAAGCCCAACCCAGGCCTGCTAAACAACAATGACAACTACAACCCGAAAAAATAGCCAGGCATTGTGGCAGACCCCTGTAGTCCCAGCTACTTGGGAAGCTGAGGCAAGAGAATCACTTAAGCCCAAGAGTTTGAGGTTGCTGTGAGCTGTGACGCTACAACACTCTACTGAGGGTGATATAGTGAAACACTGTCTCAAAAAATAAAAATAGGGCAGTGACTGTAGCTCAAAGGAGTAGTGTGCCAGTTCCATATACCAAAAGTGGCAGGTTCAAACTCAGCCCTGGCCAAAAACTGCAAAAAAAAAAAAATAAATAATAATAATAATAATAATAAATAAAATAAATAAATAAATAATTTTTAAAAATGTGTTTCTTCTATTGCTTCAACTTTGGATAGTACACTTTTTAGTAATACAACCAAGTAATTTCTGATTAGTAAAATCTAAATACTAGGGGAAGGAAGACTTTATTCTTTTGGGAAATATCTGATTTTACTATTAAACTATTTATCATAAAGTGTGACCTCCTTGTGCCTTTACCTCTAAGTAAAATTGCTATTCCTATCTCACCATATGAGTTATGCTGCTTTCTCATTCCTTGCTGCTTTTTTCCGTAGAGGTTCTCTCAACCTTAACTGCTGCAAAAGCCAGATATTTAATCTCTACGCCTGCCATTGTTTGCCTTCTTTGCAGCCTCTCAGACCTTGCTAGCCTCAGCATAGTTACAGGAGAGCCTGGCTTGTTTTTTTTGTTGCCTTTTTACCGTAGATCCACAATGATGATGGTGTATGGCTACGACTGAATGATGAGACAATAAAGAAATACGTTCCTAACATGAATGGTTACACTGAAGCTTGGTGCCTCTCTTTTAATCAGCATCTTGGCAAGAGCCTTCTGGTCCCTGTTGACGTAAGTAAAAGGTGGTTTTTAAAAAGCATTATAGGTACACTCTGACCTCATTACAGAGCTTTCTTTAATTAAGGCTTTTCAGTTCTGAGGTAACCCACATCTAAATAATTTTCGCTTTATAAGTGCTTATACTCCAAAGGGCTTTCTTGTAATGCAAGTGGAGTTTGGCAAGGTTAAGGCTCTTAATGCTTATTATGATTCATCACAGGCAAGAAACAGCAAATTAAAGCTAGGCATATTAGATTTCTTTTGCAGAGGTAGAGACTAAGCATATTAAATTCCTTTCTTATTCATTCTACTGTTAGAAATGAATTCCAAACTAAAATTTTTGAACTCAGAATTATACACATAGAAACATGTATAAATGTTTGTATGTTATATTGGCATTTTGTACTTAGCTTTGGATGTTTTATCTAACTTTGATTTTTTTCTTTCTTGGCTTATGATACTATTGTGTCAATCTAAGATGAATTTTTGGATGTGTAGTATGCTAGTTGAAGTTAAAGCCTAACCTTTGAGAGAATTCATTGTACCTCTTCAATAAGTATAGCAAAATAATTACAGTGTTTCTGGCTCTTGTTTCTTGTGAAACAAGACTGCTATGTCATGAAATAGGATAGGAACCAACACCTTGTTTTATAATCAGAAAAGTATGATTTTTCTCCCTTTTCATCACTATCAAATGTATGTGTACTTTATGATACTGCCAATAAATAGCACAGGTAAAATTTTATTTTAAAAAAAGCTTTAGTATTTTAAATAGTTGAATTTCTTAAAAATCAATCCGTAAAATTAGCTTGTTCTGTCCAACCATTCAATGTACTGCATATGTTATTCTCCTTGATCATCCGTAATAATGTTCTCCAAAGCAGTAGTCTATGTAAGATGATTCTTTGGGGAAGAAAGTATTAGAACTTCTGTCTAAATTTATTGATCTCATTCTTCTTTATATTCTTTTTAGTGTATACTTTATAATAGCACAGTGGAAACTGTATACATATACTTGACATACCGAAAGAGAAAGAAGTTATATGATCAAAAAAATTTGGAAAGTGTTGGCCTACAATGAACAATGACATATGTACATTCACATACTCAATTTTACATTAAAAAATAAGATCTTAAATATTTCTCAGATTTGTATCTGGAGTTAAAAATGAAAAGGATTTTGACCCTCTGGAAAAGAGTGACTACTCTGGAAGAGAAATAATAATTCTTCATCAGTGGCTAAGAATTTGGCCTAAGTTATTTGAAACTATTTTTAATTATAGTAACCATGTATTCCTCAGGATTGTGAAAAGTGTATTCTAAATAAGATAATTATACCAACTATTTTATGTAGGGTTGTTTTGACCATTTTAGACTTCTGTGTGTTTAAGAAAATTTCCTTAAATCTATTATAAAACATCATACTAAATTATATTCCCTACCTACTCCACTCCAAGGTGTTATTTGTAGTTCCTTTTTTCACTTACTTGAGGAGATGCCTTTGGAAGAGGAAGATTTTGACACAGAAGGCAAGAGAATAAATAAAAGTAGAAAGGAAGATCCAGAAGTGCTGTTTGTTGAAGTTCTAAAGCCCATGGTTTCATTTTGGGGCATTGGTGTTCTATCTTTGGATGCTTTGACCCCATCCATGATCTCCTTCAGGCCAAGAAGAAAAAAGTAGAAGAGTAATGACAGAGATGAGAGGAGGATAATGTGTGGAATGGGCCATATCAGGACTTGCTGATGGCTTCCACTGGAACCTGAATGAGGAGCTAATCACTTGAAAAAAATTTAGATGCAGAATATTAAAGATAGAAAATAAAATGAAGTGGCTTTGGTATTTTCTAACTTTTCTTTATGTTGAGTGGTATGTTTAATGTAAGTATTTTAGAATATCTGGTCTCGTTAGGAAGGCTGAAGTTTTTTTGGTTCCTTTATTTTTTTTTATTTTTATGCGGTTTTTGGCCGCGGCTGGGTTTGAACCTGCCCCCTCCAGCATACGGGGTGGGCGCCCTACTCCTTTGAGCCACAGGCGCCGCCCTCTGGCTCCTTTATTTTAAGGGTAACAACTTGAGATTTTTATACATTAAAGGAAAGATACCGGTAAAAAAGGGAGAAGTTAAAGATGCACATGACAAAGCTAAAGACTGAAAAAAGGAGAAGGAGAAAGTAGAACTGAGGACCCATCTGGAGAGGCTGTTTCTGTAGGAGGCGAGTGTGCATGACAGTAGTTAAAATCTGAGCAAGGAAAGAAAGAAGTTGTAGGAGACCACAACTGCCTTAAAATAAAAGAAAGGAAAACCATCCATTGAGAATAAAAAGAACAAGTGAAGTTAGAGAGTTTTGAAACACAGTGATGATTTGGAATAATGTTTGAGAGAAATAAAAGAGAGATATGACTCTGAACAAAAATAAGTAAAAGATTACTCGGTCATTAAATACTCAGTGAGACCACTGTATGGACCTAGTCAGTACCGCCACCCCTTCCTTCTCCCTCATAACCAACCCTAAATGCCCTGAGATAAAGGAGGCAAGAAAGCAGCTGATAGTACTGTTTGGAATATTCTGAGCTGCTATGACAGAAGGCTGTTAAGATGTCTAACTATGGGACTTTGGCTCAGGCCTAAGTTAGAATGTAAAAGGAACAGTGGAAGATGCAGGAGACCCAGAGGATGTAATAAAATCCTAGAACGATATAGTGAATATATTGTAGTTAAAGAGCTGGAAGAATATAGGCCATTTGTGGATAAAGTAGAATATTTCCATTTGATTTCATAGATGGAACAGTTTAATGAATGAGGTGGTCCTTTATGTTGTCACAGAAGGTAGCTAAGGGGCAGCACAAGTGAACGTCATTGGAATTGCCTGAGTCACAGAACTAAGAGTCTAGGCAGTTGGAAAGTCATCTCCATGGACATGAAGACACACAGATGATGGCACACTGTGACCCATAAGGTTAAAAATGAAAGCAAGTGTGATTGCCATTGAAGGAAGGGGCCCCACTGGACGTAATTTAAAATTGTCGGAGGGATGGCAATAGTTTGGTGTTGGCTCAGGAAGAAGTGTACAGGAGTTTTGTCATAAAAATGAGAGGACAGGTAGATGACCTAAGGGTTTATATTTTGGATATCAAAGAGGAAAGAGGATACAGTATGGCAAAATTAACTGGCCCAGGGCCTTCAAACAGATCCGGTAAAAAGTTATTTCAGTGTAGGTGTTAAGGGAGAACCCACACAGAGTCAGAGGCCTGCCATAGATAGGAACAGGCTTAGTTTTCCAAAGTTTTTATCTATAAAGACTAGGGCAGGCCCCTTACCCAGTAAGTTTCTTGAGTACCTTACTGTGTAGGGCTAACTCTAGTAAGGCATAGAGAAAATAATGATTCCATCTCATCCCTCAAGGAAAGTACAGCTAAATAATTGCATCTTGCTACCTCTTCCTTTGAATCTCTGACTCCATTGAAATGCTGGGAAAACACTTTCCATCTATTCTTCTTTCTTCAGTCCATTTGTGAATAAACTAACTATAATCATCACTTATAATTGTAAAATAGTACTAAACAAAAAAAAGAAAGAAAGCTGGGAGATTTGGAATAAAATTAGAAATAATCAAAAACTAGTGCCACCAACTGAAAAAGGTACAGAAGTGCCAAAAAGTTGAATCCACTTCTTCAACCGTTTGCAGTTAAAACAATTTTATATTCATGTCAACGTGTGTACTTTACATGGATCTATACTCAAGCAAACTGTAGATCAGACTAAGGGGCAGAGATCGGAAATTTGAACACTAATTGAATATTTGATGAACTCCTTAAAAAGTAAGGTTAACATAAATAATCCAATTTAGAATAACTTTTAAAGTAATATTGTCATACTTTCTTATCTGTTTACTCATATGTTAGAATTCTTGTAGTTCATTGTACTTTAGCTAAATTTTGGCCTAATGATAGGTAGTTCTGTTTAAACACCATTTCTATACTTAGAAATATTAATATCCTAACTTAATTCAAATGTGATTTTTAACTTTTTTAGCACTTTAGTAATGCTAAAACTAGTTTAGAGATTAAATAATATTAGACATTCATATTATGACTGCATATTTTTAAAAATAATTAAGACAGTAGGAAAAAACGAGGCTAAATACATGAAGAAGGTAGATCCTTTGTGAGACATTCATTCTTATGTAGAATTTTTGGCCCTTTCTACAGCATGCTTTTTGATTTTACATCTTAGAATCTCTGCTTTTCATTTATCAAGAATGCTTTTGCTTCCATTTTTTTTTTTTCCTAATCTTTTCCTGTTGGCCAGATTCAGAAATTTCTATTGATGACTTTACTTTCTATACTTCAATTATGCTATAGTCATTAATTCGTTAATTGCTCATTCAGTAAATATTTGAATTCTTGTTATGTGTCAAATACTGATCTGGGAAGTAGATATTAGGTGGAGGGGCAGAGGGGAAGGATATACAGTAAGATGAGGGACAGTTCTTGCTGTCGAGGTACTCACTATGTAAGATGATAGACATACTGTATTCAAAAGATAATTAAGTTGCATTTTGACTAATTGTGGAATGCTTCACATTCAGGAGATGACATTTGGAGGTCTTGAAGAATAGTTGCCAGAAAAAAAAATGGAGAATTTCTACATAGAGAATCAAATATCCCAAGTTATAGGAGCATACTATACATATGAACTTATGAATAGCCAAAATGGGTGAAGCAAAGGATTGGGGTGGAAAGAAGATACCATCTGAGAAAATTAGATTTCCTTCTTCCTTCTCAGGTAGCACTTATTCTACAGCAAGAGAAAAACTTACTTCTTTCTCCAGTTATTCACAGTATTTAGTTTGTTTGTTTTGCCTTCAGCCCATTTGTATTTATATACCTTGTTTAGCTCCTTAAGAATAAGGACTCATTAAAGATCCCTTCTTACTCACATTTTTTTCTTTCAAAGTATTAAGTATTAGTATACTTTGCTTGTAGTAGGTTTTCAACGTTTGTTGATGCTTAATTTTAGTTCTTCACATTTAGTATGATCATGCTGCTTAAAATAATTCCGAATACATATATGCTCCTTACCTTAATTGTTTAATTTAATTCTCAATGTGATCCTGTGATGTTAGATATGTTTATCATTGTTCCAAGGAGGAAAGATAGCCAGTCACCCAAGATCACAAGTAGAGGGCTGGCACTGGATCCTCAGAGGACATGACTCCAAAGTTCAATATGCCTTAATGTAGTAGACAGATAAGGATAAATACAGTTTTAAAAGGAAGACGTGAATACATAATAAAAATCATATTACTTTGACTATAACTTTCAAATTAAGTATGTTATGAATACTTCTAACCTTAATGGTTGCATGAGGATGAATACCACGATATGTATTGAAGGTTGGCGTGACTCAGTCTGACATACTTAGCGTTGATTTTTAAATTAAAATTCTAAAGATTTAGAAACTACAAAACATGAGCTAGTAAAATGTTTCACACATCAGGGCAAATATGAGTAAAAAAAAAAATGAATCTGTTGTTCTGTTGTACACATGACATGGGAGACCTTTGACTGCCTAAAATTAAGAGCTTAATTTTTTAGAAACCAAATCTACTTTTAAGAGAGGAAATGTTAGTGATTTGAAATTTATATGCCCAGTTTTTTAAGTACCTTGTCAAAAATAAGATTTTTCAGCATTGTGAAAGGAATTAAATAGAAGAAGTTTCTAATCAAGGAAAGTAGGTGATACTCCAATAGAGGTATTTTAAGATGCCTTTATATTACCCATTTAATCTAAATTCTTGCAAAAGCAACTGTGATGTCTGAGCATCTCCTTGCAATTAATTACACAAGTCACTTTCTATTCAGACTGATGGGACTTCACATGTAGCAAGTATGATGGTGTTCCAAAATTTGGGGCACAAAGGATTTAGAGTACAGATGAAGGAAAAATACCATTTGGTGGTCTCTTTTTCCCAGGGTAATTGGTAAAATTAGCAAATATTTCTTGCATTTTAAATCCAATTTCATTCTTTTGTGTTACTTAATAAAGCTCAGCATATGCAGTTTTAACATGCCCCAGATTTCCTGGATTGTTTTTAACAGGTTGTAATATGTATACATAACCTGTTTTTTTAATCTTAATGATATTATCTTAATATAGCATTAGTAAATATGCTGTTCATTGATGGTTAAAACAGCTTTATTTTATTCCTTTTTTTTTGCACTTTTTTTGGCCAGGGCTGGGTTTGAACCCGCCACCTTCAGCATATGGGACTGGCACCCTATTCCTTTCAACCAAAGGCACTGCCTCTTTATTTTAGTCTTTAGCTTAGTGTTTAAGTTTCATAAACAATGAAATTAAGCAGCAATTAAAATAAACTTCAGTTATCTTTAACAGGTGCTATTTGTAATTTTTCTGAGTTTTTTCCTTTTTGCTTTAAAAATAGTAATTCTTAGCTCTACTTATCTAGAATGATAAAAGTTTGTTTCATTTTTTTTTCCATGAGTATTTTGCATGTTTGCTCACATTTTTTCCACTGTGGTAACTATTCACTTATGTGTTCTCTTTTATGCCTTAAAATATTAATCAATTTAATTTCTTCTATGCCTTTTAGAATAATTATTTTAGGATTATAATACAATTTAGTGTTCATTAATTAGTTGTTTTTAGTATACTTTAATTTTCTAAATTTCTTAACAGCATTTTCTGCTTTAAAATAGTATTTGAGAATAAAACAATTTAAATGTTTGTACATGTATGTATATTGTATATATATATATATATATGCACACACATACACATACTGATGGTCTAGTAATCTAAGAAATTATACAATATGAAAGGTAACATTTTAAAAGTGAGAAATTGAGACTCTGGAAAAATTGTCATTTTCATATATGTTCATATTTTTAGAGTAAAATTTTCCTAAATTTCCAAAAGCAAACTCAAGTATACGTAGGGGTGCATGTGTATGGGTGTGAGGATAGTTTGTCTTGTGTGGGCTTTTTGTTTTTCTTTCTCTCCTTTTCTTTTTTCATTTCTTTTTTTTTTTGCTTTTGTTGAGATGAGGTTTAGCTATGTTGCCCAAATTGGACTTGAACTTCCTGGGCTCAAGTGATTCTTCCTCCTTAGTCTCCCATGTAGCTGGGACTATAGGTGTGTACCACCATGCTCAGCTGTTCGTTTATATTTTATTTTTAAACACCAGCATTTACTTGGTGACATTTTGATATATGAAAAATGCAATTTTATTAGGACTCTGCAATTAGAAAATGATTTTTTTTTTCAAAGCACCTGTGACAAAGGATGAAATAATCTTACAGGCTCAGCGCCTATAACTCAGCAGCTAGGGCACCGGTTACAGATACCTGGGCTGGTGAATTCGATCACAGCCTGGGCCTGCCAAACAATAGTAACAACTACAATTAAAAAAAATAACCAGGTGTTGTGGTGGGCACCTATAGTCCCAGCTACTTGAGAGACTGAGGCAAGAGAATCGCTTAAACCCAAGAGTTTGAAGTTACTGTGAACTGTGACGCCATGGCACTCTACTGAGGATGACATTGTGAGACTGTGTTAAAAAAAAAGAAAATCTCACAGTAAATCAGCATGGATTAAGAATTTTCTACCACTAAAAAAAAAAAAAAAAAAAAGCAAAAATAGTATCAAATTTGAATTCACATAGAATTAACATATACAGAATTAGTTTTATTGGCAATTTAAAATGCCATGGCTAAGCAGTTCTACCATTTTAAAGTATCATCATACATACTGTTGACTGAGAAGGCTCTTAAATTTGTACATCAAAATAGACCAGGCACAGTGGCTCCTTCCTCTAAACCCAGTACTTCAGGAGGCTGAGGTAAGAGGATTTTGAGAGGGTTGAATTTGAGACCTGCCAGGGAAGAGAATCCATCTTGATTAGAAAAATTAGCTGAATGCAGTGTGGGCCACTGGTCTCACCTATTTGGGAAGATGAATCATGAGGATTGCTTGAATCTAGGAATGCAGGGTTATAGCAACTATGATGCGGTTATTGCAAACCTTGTCTCAGGTTTTTGAAATCTTGTCTAAAAAGTTACGATAGGGGTATGAAACTTTAAGTATTGTTAATCAGTAACCACATTGTGTCTTTATCACTAACTTCACCTGCCTTACTTTTAACAATTGCTTTTCACATTGAGTTTAATACTAGAATAATTTATGCTAAAAGATACAAAATGCTAAAAATACTCTTAATATTGTTTTATGTCAAAAGGTCTGCACCATTTTTGTCTTTAGGGGAATGAAACTATTGAGCAAATTATCCACAGACTTTTTACATACACAGATGAACCAGTAAGGACAATTTTTTACCCCTCCCCCAAAATAGCATTTCAAAATGCTTTGTGTGTTTTCCACTTTACCTAGAGAAAAAGGACTCTATTCTCTATCCATTTGTAAATAGAGGGAGGGTAGTAGGTTTGGTTTACATTTATTCATAGACATATTATTCAAAAGTCATTTTTTTCTGGCTTTGATAATCTCTTATATTGAATTAGCGTATAGTATATAATTGAGTTAAGTATCTACATCTGACCATACACATATATATGTGAAGAAAATATAGAACTAGAAAATAGTAAATTAATAATCCTTGTCTAAAATGAGTTCTAATTGGCAATTGTGATGTTTCTTTTATATTGTAGTTGTAAGTGATAATCTTTTTATTAACATTTTGAGTGTCCTCTTTTGGGTCCAAAATAACCATTAATGTGTATCACAGAATTGTATAATTGCTACTCAACTGAAAAGATTTTAATTTCAGATCTTATAAATATAGATTGATACATCTACATAAAATGTATACCATCAAATTTAAATGAATTTTTGGTAAAGCATTTTGTGAAAATGTTGATTTTTTTCTGGGAGCATGTTTCTGTGAATTGATTGTTCCTTAAAAAAATTTTTAGAATTTGGCATAAAGATCCTAAGCTTCCTAAACTTTGAGATGGATAAAAACAGACCTGTCTTTTGATAAGAGATGCAAATTGTATGTCTTTCTTTATGCTTTTCCTAACAAATTTTCTAATAGCTTTGAGAAACATTTCCAAATAATTTTTCCTATACAGAGAAAGGAAAACTTTTTAAAAGGGCTTTTATTTTTCTTTTGTTTAGTTTTACTTTTAAAAATTTTTTTTTAAAAATGGTAATTCGTTCACATATACCACATGCCATTATTATTCATAATAATTACATTTTATAGATAATCTACTTTATACACATTTTATTATAAAACAGCAGTCTGTTTTCTGTCATAAAACAAATCTCGCTTGATTCTAACAAATACATCCTCATTTAAGGAGTTGTAAGGTTTCCTTCTTGCACTGACTTCTTAAGCTTTATAACAATGTCTGGCTCTTAATTTTAATAAATGGCATGACACACTATATCCATGGAGAGCTTTTGACAAAACTTATGTATTAGAATTTCTTTGGTGTGTGGTTTACTCAGGTGGCTTCAGTTTCCCTTTAGTAAAATAATATTTCCGTGTTGGTACTAGAGTACATAAAAGTGTTATTACTATGAACGCATCTTCTGCAGATGATATCCTGTTCCCTTTCTTTGTTGATATTTCTCTTTCTTAAACTTTGTCGCTCAGAATATCTTTAATGCTAGCCAAGGAGTCAGGGATTTGGACGTATTTTCATGGACTTCCAAAGCTTTTTTCCCCCAGGTGAGTTAACTGTAAGGAACAATCATATGTTATTCAGGTATTTCAGCATGTACAACAAATTTTATATTTTGTCTTTGAAGCCTTTGCTAAAGATTGATAAAAATCATTTGCCAAAGAAAGATCTTCATGAAGTACTGCAGTAATTTTCCTTCTACTCCTGCCAAAGAATGCATTATTCAAGTGAAACTTTTACATGACTTCCAATTTGCTATATTTCGTTTTATGACCACCCTCTCCAACTATGACATACAAGTTTAGCCTTCTCAGAAATAACTTATTTAAGTGGTAGTGTTCTGACCTTATGGCTCTCCTGTTGTTTCCACTGGCTCCTCATAGACATTGCCCTTTTGAGTGTTCATCTGAGAATGGGTTAGGAATGGAGGAGAGACTAAAAAAAAAATATTAAAATTCACCAATTTCATATATGGGTGCCTGAGTCTCACATTTCTATATTGAATGTAGCATGTATTTTAGAATTGCTTGAGAATGACAGGCACAGTTCCATGAATTCATGTCGATCATTATTTTTTATACTGCTTAGTACAAAAAATTAGATAAACTTTAGTTTACATTTATTAATTTATAATTAATAAGCTATTAAATATTTTAACAAAAGATCTCACGTATTGTATTTCAGTGGAGAGTTTACAATTATTATTAGTTTTGCCAAGATTTATTTCCCAGTGTTACCCTGACGGATCAGAAGTTAGCATTACTATTATAAGTAATTAAATGCACCAGGAATATCATCACCAGTGAAATATTTCTTGTTATTCTGTGCATATTTGCTTGCCATTTTTTATGTTGCCATGTAATTTTTAAAAATCATTTGTAAATACAACGAAAACTTTTCCTCTTCCAACTGTGAAATGGCATGATGTGTTCACTAAAATTGATCATTTACAAATAGTCATTTTAACTGAAAACCTTGTGAGTGTAATAGCACTATGTAAAGCTTAGATCTGTTTTACTCTCAATTTTTATTTTGAGCATTCTCTTGTTTATTCACGTAGATATCCCTTTGTATAAATTTTTGCAAATATGCTTGAATGGATATATGAAATACATATTTCAAGTTATTTTTCAGTTATAAATCTAGTTTTTTTTCCCTAGTGTTTAAAATCTCTTATCCATTAAATCACCAATATGTAATTTTTTAATTACAGTAAATGTAAAGAAATTGTCCATAGTACATACATATAGTTATATAAGTAAAAACCAATAATTTTTTATCACTACAGTGACATTTACAAAATATGTGAAAGTTAATAGTGGACTTTATATTTTCCCTGAGCAACCATATATTGAATTAACAAAGTCACAGGTACACAGAATTCTTGAATACACATATTTTTTAACCTAAACATTTTTCTAGATTTTCTACTAGGTATAGGGACATGTATACATGTGTGAGTGTGATAAATAAATATATGCATATATCTTAATATGAAACTACTCATAGGGTTGGAACTATTTAGTAGAATTTTATCTTGCATGATGTTATTGTTTTTCATTTTTATTCTATTTATTAAATACAATAGAACCTCTGTAAGTTGACCTCCCAAGATACAGTAACAAACTGGTCAACATACAGAGGTGGTCAGCTTAAGGAACTAGGCCTACTGTACTGTATGTACATATGGTGCATGTCTGATCTATGAAAATTAAGTCATCTTAAGGAGGTGGTCAATGTAGGCAGGTAGTCGACTATGGTTCTGTATTAATTTTAACTTAATTTTCATGTGCATGTCCCTTATGGTCATCTATAACTCCATTTTAACAAAATTTGTAGAGCCCATATTACTATATTTAAAAGTACAGTTTTAAATCTGTTTTAAAGGATTAATAGTGGCAGTGAAAGAACCCCACAATGTGGATCTTTTACTTAGATTTAGTTGGGAAAAAGAGAAAATATGAAAAGGTTATTACTTTGCTTTATTACATTCACATAGGAAACAATTTATTACAATATTCAGATTCAATAGAAAGTATGACTTTTTAATTAAATTCAAATGCATCCTATTGACTTTAAAATGCATCTTTAATGTTAGTCTCTCAGATTCTTTACTAAAAACAGTCTTTTTCTATTACTATCCTTAATATATCAAGGGTATAGTAATGGCCTAACAAATCTAGCAAGACATTTTCATGTGTATTAATACTATATTAGAAAATGTGAGTTGTTAAAATTTCATAAGGATCCTTATTTTATTCATTACTAACAAATATTAAGATGTAGCTATATTTTCTGCATATTTTTCATCATTATCTAGGCTTATGGAATCTTCATGTCTGTTTTCTCAACTTATAATTATTTCAAAGTATAAAGAAATAATAATTTAGATTTTTTTGCCCATGACAACATACAATAATGCAATAATAGTGATTCAAAATTATTCGGTTGTGGTTTTCATCATAAATTATTTATATTTCTCCCACCGTTAAATATTGTCATTAAAAGACAAAAGTGAAATCAAGAAATTGAGTATTCTCAAATTGTAGGCAAAAGCCAGAGGTTCTAGAGGTTCACTTTCTGTCCTTTTATATTTTCTTCTCTTCAACTTTATTTTTAATATCATTCAGTGTTGAAAAACTGAGTCTTTAATTAGTGGCATTAACTAATACTTCAATTATCGTTAGATATCTGTTTTCTTTTTAAATTGGCAATATTATTGTTCTTGCTGTGAAAGCTATTTATAGGATTTTGAAAGTGATAATGGATTTCTTTTCCTATTCAAATTTTCAGGAATCTAAAACTAATACTGATGACTTTTTCAAAGACATAAACTCCTGCTGCCCACAGGAAGCAACAATGCAAGAACAAGATATGCCATTCTTGCGAGGAGGGCCAGGCATGTACAAGGTAGTGAAGACGGGACCTTCAGGTCACAACATCAGAAGCTGCCCTAACCTTAGAGGTATCCCAATTGGAATGTTAGTTCTGGGAAACAAAGTCAAAGCAGTGGGAGAGGTATGGATTCTTGTAGCTTCATGACTTCTAAGATACTTATTTAATGTAATCCAACCAAAGCATCTCTTTCTTGTAAAGGTTACATTTCTATTGCAGGTTTTAAAAATATTAATGTATTTCTTGTATTGCAAATACTAACATAATTTTTCTGTGCTTCTTTTTTAATAATTCTCATAATTATCTTTGTGAAAACAATATTTATATTAAGAAATGATTTGTATTGTATATATGAATGTTCGGTATTTGCATAATCTTTGCATTATTACAATGTACTATGCCATCATGGATTATCAGCACTTAAAATATTTTATGTGATCAGTATGGAGATGCGATCGTGTACACAGGGTTTTATTTCTGTGTTCCCATTCATAGGTCTCACTGAAGTCCTGAGCAAGTAAAATTACTCTTTAGGCTATTGTGGCATTTGCCTCAGCTGATAAGCTTGAAGATGTAGTGTGTCATGCTATTTCTCAGTAAAGGTCATTCTCAAGTTGCACAAATAGGTACTGTCAACCTAAATAGCAAATATTCTGTCTTAGGACATTTTAGATGCAAAAAAAGAGCCATGTGTTTTTGGGTAAAGCTCAAAATTATTTAGGGATTATCTTTGCACTTCCAAAAGTATTGTTTTAACCAAATTCATAGATAAGCAGTATTTTACAGAACATTTTACTGATTTCTGTCTTACCTCAGGCTGTGGTCTTAATTTCAGAAACTTAATTTCATGATAGAAATGAATTGGAATCATTGCACTATTCAAACACTTAAGCTTTTTACTGGTTTTCAGACTGAGTGCCCTGAAAGAATCAAGCCAATCAATCGTGCTTTTTGTTATGTGCCAGGTAACCAATTCTGAAGGTACATGGGTGCAACTGGATAAGAACAGCATGGTAGAGTTCTGTGAGAGTGATGAAGGAGAGGCATGGTCCTTAGCTAGAGACAGAGGCGGAAACCAGTACCTGCGACATGAAGATGGCAAGTTGGCTTAAATTTGTGATTTATTCCAATTAACATTTCAAATAAGGACAATGAATGTGTATTGTATTACTTTTGTATTTTGTGTGTTCATTTTTTAAGAAAAAGCCAAGCTAAAGATTAAAAATCTTGCATCTATATAAGTGTATATGAAAGAAGAAAATTAAAAGAAAACTTGTACATACAAATTAATCTTTAGAAAACATGCTTTTCATTTCATTGATATATGCCTATCTCCTGTGCCAGTCCGGGACTGAAAATTTTACCCTTTCTGTCATGAAATGGAAGTTCAGTTTTCAAAACACCAATTACAGTACTTCTCCCAGGCAACTTCATTCAATTGAATTTTAACTCAGGAAAGGAGCATTGAGTAAATGCATAGCATTTTGGGGGGGGGTTTCTACTTGTTGTTAGATTTCAACTTTAAACTTTATTTTACCTATTCAATATTGATCTCAGTAAAAAAGATTTTCCCTTTTATTCCCCTCTCTTTAATCACCTGGTTGCAAAAACTTGTTCTTCCAAGTTCAGACCATATTATCACTTGTGTGAAGATTTAACTGATTCTGACAAAACCAAGAATTCTTTCTGTTCCTTAAGAACTGTAGTTACCATTAGAAAAAAAATTGGTTCTATTATAATGAAGTTAATTTTTATTTCCTCACACCCAGATTGTGAGTCCCTTGTGGACAGGCATAGTGTTTTTATCTTCACATTCCTAATTCTAAAACAATTTTGACACAAGCTAATTGTTCATGAAGTTTGGTAAATATAAGATGAATTATAAAAGGATGTCAAAATAAGTATGTAAACAAGGATAAACTTGTCTGCCAAATTCCAAAGTGGGTAGGGTAAAGTTAGATAAAAGAACTCACTTCTTTGTTCAAAAGATAATAAACTTACAGAGATAATATGGACAAAACACATATAAATAGATTCAGAAAAGGTTTGGAATTTGCATTAATGACATTTGGAAATAGTATCATCCTTTTTTTTAAAACCACAGCAAGCCTGAGAAGTAGGTGATCTTCAGTTTTTAGGTAAAGAAACTAAAGCTCAAAGACCTGCCTGTGATTACACAGGAGATGTAAGACTTGAACCAGAATCTTCATTAACATTTTAAATATTGTGCTCATTATACCATGATACACATTGAACACTTTGAGAATCTACCCATCTCCCTGTTTTTACCAGATAAACATTTTTCCTTCAGAGATGACATGCTGATAACATAATGTTCATCATTTGCAAAAGAAAAAGGCTCAATTTAATGTAAATCAGACATTTACAAAATAATCTCATTTACTATACTTATATATTTATATTTACTTATACAAATTCATTAAATTTTTAACATTGTCCTTTATAAGAATATTGACATTAGTGGAAAATACCTAAAGTAAGATCAGTGTTATATAAGCTACAAATGTGAGTCTGGCTTGGGTGACTTTCAAAGGACCTTTCTAGCTTAATAATTTTTAACCAGCAATGTAACATAATGTCTAAAATTGGACTCTGGAGCTGGACTGCTGGAGTGCAGATCCAGCTCTACAGCTTTTTAGTTGTTGGACCTTGGCTAAGTTAATCTGTTGTCTCTGTGCCTTGGTTTTCTGCTTTATAAAATGAACTGGTAAGTTATAACCTCATAAATTTGATATGAAGAGTAAGTAAACAAGTAACTTATAAATCTAACAGATGGGTAACCTAATGTAAACTGCCCTCCAACTAAGGAGCAAGCTTTAACATGAGAAATTGTATTCTCATAAACTTAGAAGGTAAAAAGTCCTTCTAAGATAAAATGCCTCTTAAATTAGGATATTATTTCTGTTGACATGTACATGTATTAACCCTCAAAGATATTTGAGAGAAGTTTGTTTTTCTCTGTAATCAGTTAATCATCCTTTACTTTTTTGATACACACACATTTACAGCATAATCATAATATGGTCATTATGTGAGTCTTAGTATTTTAACATAAAACTTGTGTTGATAAAGAAGTGACAGAATGTTAGCGCCTTAAAATCACTAAGATTTGTTGATGTGGTCCCCAGATAGTCTGCTCATTGATCCTAATATTTAACATGGAAATAAAATGATACGTCATTGTGGTTATTTACATGATGTACTACATAGTATGAGTGAAGCAAAAGCTTTTTTCTTGGTAAAAATTCTTTATTGGTCTTCAATGTCTGTAGAAAAAGCTATTAGGCAAAGTTACCTCTATGGTAACAATAGACTTATCTCTAGTGCTAGAGCATTATGGAGTCCAGAGGGGAAGAGCAAATGCTGTCCTTTCTGTTGAGGTTACTGTTCATGTGTTTCTTAGAGGAAATATTCCACTGTTGAAATATCTCATATTGAATACTATTGCCTAAGGGAAGTGCTAGGATTGGTTTTTTGAATCAAATCTACAAATACTGGTTAAAGGGTAGACCATGCAGTACCCCTGTGTGGCAGAGTTCAGTTTACAGGAAGGAAGAAATATTCTTCCACATCCCTACGGTTCTTTGTTCTGTTTAAAGAGACGTTGACTTCTTAAAAATGTATCTAAAGTATTTTGTTTTTATAGGGTTATTTTATTTTATTTTATTTTTTTTTTTTTTTTGGAGACAGAGCCTCAAGCTGTCACCCTGCGTAGAGTGCTGTGGCATCACAGCTCACACCAACCTCCAATTCCTGGGCTCAAACGAGTCTCTTGTCTCTGCCTCCAAAGTAGCTGGGACAACAGGCGCCCACCACAACGCCTGGCCATTTTTTGGTTGCAGCTGTCATTATTGTTTGGCGGGCCCGGGCTGGATTCGAACCCGCCAGCTCATGTGTACATGGCTGGCGCCTTAACCTGTTCAGCCACAGGCGCCAAGCCTATAGGGTTATTTTAATGGAAAAAATAATTTTTCCTTCTTACTACCTTTGATTTCACAGACTTTGTTTTGTACTTTTTTTTTTTTTTTTTTTGTAGAGACAGAGTCTCACTTTATCGCCCTGGGTAGAGTGCCGTGGTGTCACACTGCTCATAACTGGGACTATAGGCGCCCGCCACAGCGCCCGGCTATTTTTTTGTTTTTGCAGTTCGCCGAGGCCGGGCTTGAACCCGCCACCTTCGGTATATGGGGCCGGCGCCCTACTCGTTGAGCCACAGGAGCCGCCCTGTTTTGTACTTTTTTAAGCTGGTATTATATGGATATTTACCTATAGTGTAGAATCCTAGAGCCAATTGATTGCTTATAGGAGATTAATTTAGTTTATCTGTTTTATAGGTTGCATCTTGCCACTTGTAAACTAGATAAAATATTTGTCATTTCCTACTTAAGAATTCTGACACATTTATTGACTTTAGGATGTGTTGATAGACTGATTATGTGAACTGGTTTATTATCTTTTCATTTAGGGGAAATATCTTTACGTAATAAATAAAAATAAGTTAAAAATTAAATTTTGCATAATTTTCACATTCATAATTTAAAATATTTTACCCGTGGAAATTCCTTTTGATGCTGTATATTTAGACATTTTGAAATTTTTTTATATTTTAGTGCTAATATACAAAGTATTTTTATTCTTGTTTATAGATTATCCATTTTTTTAAAATACCTTTATATCATCTTATTACAAATATAAGGGTTGCTGGTAAGTCTAGGTATTTAGACTTACCAAATCTAAAAGTAGCCTATTTAAAATCTAAACAACTAATATCTTTTAGAATTTTTTTCTCTTTCTTATATGAATGAAAAATAGCATATAAGAAAACTAATGTTGTAGCTGTGGCTCTTATTGTAGAACAAGTCCTTCTGGATCAAAATTCTCAAACTCCTCCTCCAAGCCCTTTCTCAGTACAAGCTTTTAATAAAGGGGCAAGTTGCAGTGGCCAGGGATTTGATTATGGACTCGGAAACAATAAAGGTAGGTGTTTGAAAGTAAGTCTTTTACTTATCTAGTACTGGTAATTTTATTAACTTATCTTTCATTCGTTTTTATTCCTGTTCCCCAGTAAATCTTTATTAAATTAAAATTTGTTTCTAGGAAGCTAGCATTTACAGTGTTTATAAAAGGATTCTTTTTTGCAGTATTGCTTTTTACCAGTTCTTACTTTTTTTCTACCTCAAAAACACTATTCACATCCTAAAGATTATGTGTCCCTATATATAGTAAAATAACAAGTATTTTTATCATTTACTTACTATTAGGACTGTATGTTAATAAGCAACAGGGAACTTTCCGAAATGATCCATTTAAAATCAGAATATTACTTTTAAGTAATATTTGTAAGTAATAGTACTCATGAGTTTTATAAAACATGTGGTTTTGAATGTGTAACTCAGTATCTTTGTTAACTTGGAATTATATGAAATGATGCGTATGGGTTTAATATGTATAATGAAACCAGAAAATTGTAAAAAGAAAGAAACCCTAAGCCTTTCGAATATAAAATATATGCAGCTATCTTGACTATATTGATATAAAAGACCAACATCATGGGCAATACAAACAGTTGTTACTTTGGAATAATTTATACTTGAAGTTCATCCAAAATTCCATTTTTATGTAAATTCGCACACTCTTACTCTTTCCTATGTACCTGATCCTAACTTCTTCAAAGTCAGCCCCATTGTCACTGGGTAACATACAGTTAGGCAATAGATAGGCAGGAAAAAATAGCCTACATGGCTATAATTTACTGTAAAATCTTACTCAAATTAATTTACAGGACTTGATTTCAAGGGACAGATACTCTGTTATTATACATGCATTACAGAACAAGTAAGAAAATGAAATAGTGAACAAAATACAGAATTACACCACTATATAAAAATATTCAATTTAAAATAAAACTGCAGTAGAACCTCCGTAATTGACCACTTCCTTAAGTTATGCAAATTTTCATAGACCAGACAGATCCCACATGTACTGAATGGAAGTTCCTTATGTTGACCATCTTTATATGTTGACCAGTTTGTCATAGTCCCTTGAATGGTCTACTTATAGAGATTCTACCATACTTCCTATTGGATATCTTCATTACTTTCCACAAAGTATTTTATGAAAGAAATCTGGCCAGCAGGCTTTTTTGATTTTCTTAAATTGGCCTGTCCATAGGTATGGGTATCATCAGCTCACTTACCTCAGGTAGCTCTGATTTCCATTAACTTAAGCTAGATCTTAATGCTTATGTAGGGTGGATGCTTGGTGATGTTTTCTTCATGTTTCTTTCTCTTTACCATTGTTAACTCTTAACTTAAAATCTCAGCATTTGCTTACCACTACTATATCTCTATAGTAATGTGTTAAAGCCGTGCTTAACTCAGATTGTATGCTTTTAGCCTTTAAAATGTTTGTCTTTGTAGCTATCACTGTAAATCAGTCTTTAAAATATAATGTATTAAAACATTAGAATAGAAATCAGTTTACGAAAGGCACAAACATTGCTGAGAATGTTACTAAAAGGAAAGAATAAGTATTACTTTTTTTAAATGTGATTTTTTTCCTTTTTTTAAAATATTGTTCAGAAATACCATGCACTGCGCTGGCAAGTGGTATATGCCTACAATCCCAGCTGCTTGAGAAGCTGAGATGGGAGGATCACTTGAGCCCGGAAGCTCGAGGTTGTAGTATATTAGGATTACGTCTGTAGATAACTACGGCACTCTAGCCCAAGGAACATAGGGAGGCCTCATTTCTTAAAATATATATATATGTATGTATGCACTTGCTAATAAGCTTTTTGAGTATTAGGTAGAGCAAAGAAATATTAAGAAACTTAAATTTGGTGAAATATATCTAAGCTTTCTTAACTGCCTATAGTAGTAGTTTTTATTTTCCTTAACTCTCCATAGTATCTAACATCAAAGAATGGTTTTTTCCTTAAAACATTATTTTACAAAATTCATCATAATCTCTATTAAAAAATAAAAGTAGATACCTTGTGTTTGAAGTTCTCGCCATATAAATCTATCCTTATGCTTTAGTATAAGGAAACTTTATTATATATAGAAAATATGCCTGGAAAGATACTATTTTCCATTTTCTTCATTAGCTAATCTGGATATATTTAATATACATATTCTCACAAATTAGAAGTTATCATCTACCTAATTATATCTTAAAAATGGTTTTTATTAAAATTCTTTGTGTTATAAGGAAAAATGTCAGAATTCATATTTTGAGACAGTGTTCCAATCAGGTAGCTCATATTCCTTTTTGTCTTATAGAACTTACTGGATTTTTATATTATTCATCTAATCAGAAGAGTCCATGCTTTTGAAAAGTAGAATTTCTGGGCGGCACCTATGGCTCAAAGGAATAGGGTGCCGACCCCACATACCGGAGGTGGTCGGTTCAAACCCAGCCCTGGCCAAAAACTGCAAAAAAAAAAAAAAAAAATTTCCTAGGGCTGGCATAGGACCTGTAGCTCAGCAGCTAGGGTGACAGCTTGAGAATCTGTCTCAACAAAAGAAAAAAAGTAGAATTTCTTTGGCAGTAACAACTTCAAAAAAAGAAAGTATTAATTTATAAATGTAACATAAATATATTGCCATGTTAAAAAAATATATACTTTGCCTCCGTTAATTCCACATTTTAAAGAAAAACAGTTGGTACTATATATTTATTTTCTGTGTAAATATATTGCAGGTAAGCCAGGGTATTTTCAGTCATAGTTAGGCACTGTGGAGATGTCATTTACTTATATCGTCATTTATATCTGTGCAATATCGAAGCAACCTATTGTAGATTATTCACAGACTCTGTATTTTCCCATAAATAATGAGAGATGTTACTATGAATTTAAATGGATTTCTTTTTGTAGGTAGGCTGCTCTGCAAAGTTTGATGAGAATGCTTCCATTTAAAAAAAATAATAATAAAACAGAAAAAGGCATGCAGAATTTGGTCCCTAATTTGAGGATAATATTCACCAACCTTCACGCATTTCAGAATTGGCATGGTTTCATTTAGTGTTTAACTTTATCTGAATGTCATAAAACACCATTTACTTTGCCATTTTGGATGTTAATGAGTAACACGTTGTAGTTTTGATTGTTTTGCCCACTGCAGGTGACCAACTGAGTGCCATATTGAATTCCATTCAGTCACGACCCAATCTCCCAGCTCCTTCCATCTTTGATCAAGCTGCAAAACCTCCCTCTTCCCTAGTCCACAGCCCATTTGTGTTCGGACAGCCCCTTTCCTTCCAGCAGCCTCAGCTTCAGAGTAAGTCTGTCAAGCCTTACTTGCCTCATCAAGCATTTCTGAAGCTTTGTTCTGAGTTATTTATTAGTTAATAATTAGTTATTAACTCACCTGCCTGGTTTCAATTAATTAGGATTTTATCCCCTCCCACATTTTGAAGTTTCTAAGCTATTCTGAGCTGACATTGTGCGACTAAGACATTTTCTTTTATTCGCACATTTTTTAATTAAGAGTAGTTATTTAAATATGACTATTATGCTTTCTATTTTATTTTCAGCATAAGAAAATACATTCTACGGACATATTGTTAAGAAAACCATATTTGATTTAAAACATTTTTTTTATTATGCATGTCCGTGGTAATCACTGGTTACAGGGAAAACTTTCTTTATACATTGGATTTTTGTTACGTTTAGTTGCCCCAAAAAAATAAATCTATTTCACTATACCAAGTAGGAAAGAGACTGTATTTGTTTGACAGGTTTGTTTTTTCTAAGTGAATTTTATATCTACGTAATGTATAGTAATTTAGATTTTAAATTTTTTCAAATTGTTGTTTCCTTTGTTTCTTTTTATTTTGCTTTTGTTTTTGTTCCTACTACATGAAACTGATCATTTGATTCCAACTCTGCCTTTTTTTTTTTTATGCCAGTCCATGATTTATTTACACTGGTATAAAAAAGAGACCCAAATAAATTACGCTTAACTAAGAGTTCTTTTTTGTTAATAACCTCCCAAGCATTCCACATAAACTCCTCAAAGCTCCTAGCAGTGTAACACGGTGTGCTGTTCTAGGCATTCTGTTCTCATGTTGACTGTACAACACATAAGCACACTAACTGAAGGAGATGATTCATGAAGGCTCAGATCGTACACCACTGTTTGGATTGAAGTGCATGACCTCTTTGCTTTGATAAAGTACTTTCACTCTTCAGTCTGTGTAATTTTTCTACAAAAATAGTTTGATGACTGTTACAAGGATTACTTAAGATGAATGCTAGCTGCTTTAGTTTTTACTAAGAACCAGAGTAGTGTATGGTTTCCAAATAATGTTATTTGTTATTATATTATTACCCACCATAGGTGGAAAGCATAGAAGAGTATAAACTGTTTTAGATTTCCACTGTACATTACAGAAATTTAATGAAATTAGTTTAGAAATATAAATATTATCAATTTCTAGTTTATTATTATCTCTATTCATGTATAATTTTTACTTGAATGTCTCATAAGAGAAGAATTTCAAGGAAACAAGATAGTGTCACATATGAAATAGTTTTTCCTTCTGTGATAAAATATTATTTCAAAACAATAAAGAAGTGAGGACTTAGTTATTAGGGAACAATAGACTTTTTACAATTGGTTGTAATACCCAAGTTGCAGGAAATTTTAAGGGTAACAAGGGAAAAATCAGAAAGGGAAAAAATTATGATCAGTCAGGCAGAAAATTCATATTATTAGTAGAAATTCAAATTTATATTTGAATTTAATTTCAAAAGAGAAATTGCCCATTTCAGACCTGAAAAAGAACTAAGAAGCAAGGACTTTTTTGTTCTACCAAAGGGGTCATTGCAGTTTTCACAAAAACAAATGTAATTACTATTTTTATTTTACCAAGTTTAATTAATAAAGTGTTTCAAAACAAACTATACAGACCATTAAAAAATTTGATTTGTCTCTTTTAGGGAGTAACAGATTTCCAAGTGACATTGTGTCAATATAATTTTATGCATATTGTGTATAAGTGTTATCAATACCACTATTTGCTTTACCACCATCCTGGAACAAATTTGAAATCATGTTCTGGACATGTGTCAATTGTCACTTCTCTGAATCATTACTTGCCTATATTCCAACAATGGAAATTAGATTTTTTTTGAAACTTGTTACTCTCAGCAGAATATTACTGAAATTTGACTTCCAAATTCCAGAAAACAGAAGTCTCAGTCTTCAGTGTAACTGAAAAAAGTATGGAATCTGAACAGTAGTTTTAATATTTTGAAAATAATTCAGAACATTACTTTTTAGGTTGTGTTAGAAAAGGTAAATGTGGTAGAGTGCTCATTGTCAAGACTCCCTGAATAAGATACTCTTTCCTAACCTTCAGTGCCATGCATCCCACTAGCATTTCACTTTGCTTTAGAAGATGGCTTATTTACATTGAACTTCCCTGTGCTAATCAGCAAAATGAAAATCATTTTTGTCTTACACATTTGTAATATTAAAATAAACATTATGTAGAAGACTTTATTTTCTAAATTTGCTGATACTCATGGTCACCAGTAGGTACCAAGTGCTGTACTTAAGTGCTCATTCAAGGTAATGTCTTTTACCTCTGTTTTACAGGTAAAGAGGCAGAGGCTTAGAGAGCATAAATGATTTGCCTTAGAAACATACATAGTAAAATGGTAGAGCCAGAACTTAACGGTCAGCTTTATTGACTCCAAAGGTCATGTTTTAAATATTCAGCATTGCCTAGATAAATAATGTAAAAATCTACTTTTGATATATATATTTTAAATTTGTGCTTACATTCTGTTCTGGCTTTGATATTACCTTTGTTCAGCTTGATTTATAGTTTAATTTTTCAAAGGTAGCATAGCTTGAAAAGAAAGAAAGATTTCCTAAATATAGTAACTCAGGTTCTCAGCTAATGAGACAAATTTTACAAAGACACGTATAAACTGTCCCACATTTTAAATTTATCTAGCATTTTTATGAGCAGTATGATCAGTAAATCTTTGGGGTTTTTTTCCCCAAGGCATAGTTTTTTTTCGCTGATTTTTAGAATATAAAATAATCTAGCACATTAATTTGGTAATATTTAAGTTAGCAAAATTTTCATACATACTGTTACTCTAGTGAATTAGTATAATTACAGAAATAAAAGTTAGAGATTTTCCTTATCTTACTGTGTACAAGCACACAGAGGCATGAGAAAAAGAAGTATGTATATACAATTTTTCTTTACTGTTCTATAATTGTGAAAATTGTTATGTAGTTCTTAGAATTAGAAAGCAATTTAGCAATAAGATTCTAGTAGACTGAGGTAAGAGAATGATATCTATGACTGCTTTAAGAATATTACATTCCTTCTTTTCATTATCTTTTTTTATTCCTTTTGAACAGGGTATCATTTTATCATTTTATGTTCTATGACTACTTACAGTGTCTTACACATCATATTCAAAGGAATATTCATTGACTATAGATATTTAAAATTATCACTTCTTCAATTTAAGGTTATGTGTGATAGATCTTCCAGTATTTGCTTGGAATCCATCTTCAAAGAAGAGATACAATTTTTCTTTCTCTTAGGATTTACATTGTAAAGTGATTAAAACCAATAATACTGTCTGGTGCCTGTGGTTCAGTGGGTAGAGCCCCAGCCCCATATACCGAGGGTGGCAGGTTCCAACCCACCCCCGGCCAAACTGCAACAAAAAAATAGCCAGGCATTGTGGCAGGTGCCTGTAGTCCCAGCTACTTGGGAGGCTGAGGCAAGAGAATCCCCTAAGCCCAGGAGTTGGAGGTTGCTGTGAGCTGTAACACCACAGCACTCTACCAACGGGCGATAAAGTGAGACTCCATCTCTAAAAAAAACAAAAACAACAATACTATGGTGATATGATGTGGAATAAGTCTAGGTTTATACAGATTGAATTCTAAGCAAGATTCTCTCTCAGAAAAACAATATGCCAAATGATTCTGTTTAACATAGCATTTTATCACTTTATTACCTCCTTTCCAAGAGGCTAAATAGCTTATTTCTTTTTTGTTTGTTTTGGGTTTTGGTAGAAAAGTGGTAAATAAAGCTTAAGACAATGTATTCATGTTTTAAAACATGTAAATTATGTCAAAATGTACCTTATTGTCAAGCACAGATATGATAGCTTTAGGTTACCTTACAAGTTTTTCTGTTAAATCCATTTGGGTATCTGCATGAATATTTATTTAAATTTGAAAATACTAACATACTGATATACTATGTTAACTAGATACATCATCATGGGAAGACTCAGTTCAAATTTTCCCTATAGCAACTTATTGACTTTAGTTACTTGACATATCTGAGCCCTTGTTAGCTCCTCCGTAAAATGGGGATACCCATTTAATGTTATTTCCTTATATCATTATTACATTTTGATGCAAACACTTGATCTCTCTCACACCCCAAGGAAAAGATGGAAAAAGTCACAGTCTAAGAGAGAGCAGTCTTACTCTCAAGTGTGGTGTGGGCTGTAGGGAGGAACTCAGAAAAGAACAAATGAAGTTTCCTAACTAGTTTTTGGTCATTTTTATTACAGCACAACTTGATAGATTATTTGTTTTGAGATTAATTCTTAAAATAGACTATATTCAGATGTTAGTGTGAATATTAGTATAAAGCTGACTTTCTAAAACTTAAGATCACTTCTCTCCTGAATTAAAATCACAGCACAGTACTTGTAGATTTCTGTTTGTTTATTGGCCTGCTGCGAAGACTTGTGGAGGTAGCATTTGATTTAGGAAGGAGACCCGTGTTTATACTCTGATCTTCCCTCAACGAGTTTTGTGACACTAAGCTACTTTCTAAGATCTTTCCCTGCTCCTAAAGAAAAATTATCTGATGGCTTTCATCAAAGATTTTAGGAAACCAGGGTCAGCTTTTAGTCAGATATTAAAATTTGATAAAAAATTTTTCTCACAATGACCAATGTATTTATTTTAATTTTGACTGTAACATCTATAGTTACATCTTACATCCTGCAAATCTTAATCATTTTAGTCATGTGCCTGAATTCATCTGCACTCAATTGAGCCATCTCCTCTAGTATGAAAACCTTGACCCAGATTATTTTTCTTCTTCATAAGTAATTTCTTCATCTACCCTTCACTTCATTCTAGGAATTCAAACCAAAAAGAATGCTGACGTTGCTTATAAGACAATGTATCCTTGTGCATTCGTTTTCTCCTGGCTAGATTTTACCTTTTATCTCTCCCTCTCCTCCCACCTCCTTATTGGCTCCTGTGTTTATCTTACCCTTCATTCCTGTCTTTCTTCAGGTGGGTTATTCATTCTCCCATTTATTCAGATTCTTTTATTAAGTATCATACTAGGGTATAGGGACCAACAAGTTATGAAAATATGTTTATTAATCTTGAAGGGCCTCTAGAATATTGTAAAAGACAGCTGTGTTTTTTAAAAGTTGGTGGTATGTTTTAAGGGCTATAGGAGCAGTGTTTTCAGGATATAGTGGAAACATAGAAGAGAAACCTCCTAACTCAGCCAGGAGAGGTTAAGTGGCTCAGCAAGTAGGGTGCCGACCCCATATACTGAGAGCTGCAGGTTCAAACCTGGCCCCAGCCAAACTGCATCAAAAAATAGCCGGACGGTGTGGCGGGCGCCTGTAGTCCCAGCTACTCAGGAGGCTGAGGCAAGAGAATCACCTAAGCCTAAGAGCTGGGGGTTGCTGTGAGCTGTGACTCTACGGCACTCTACCGAGGGTGATAGAGTGAGACTCTGTCTCTACAAAAAAGAAAAAAGAAAGTCTTCAAAAAAGAAGTAGCTTCTAATGATAAAGAGTCATAAGAATGGATCAAAGGAGGAGTGGGGAGAGGGAAGGAAGTTATAGGAGCATTCCAACTATGAGGGAAACATCAAGGAAATTAAGAGGTGCCCACTGAATGGGCAAGTACTGCCTGAGCACCAGCTACCTGCCAGGTGCTGTTCTAAGCACTAGTCATCCAAAGGGCCCAAACTAAAGCTTTGCTAGTTTGGGATTCCAGAGAAAAAAAGGAGAAAGAGAAACTGGAGACAGTGAGTTTTAGGGAAAATGTCAAGATCTGTTGTAAAGAGAAGGAAAAAAGTAGACTTATGCAGGAGAAAAATGTGATAAATGTAGAGGTTTTTGTTGTGTTTGTTAACAGAAAAAAGGAACATCAATATTGCTAGTTTTTTTGGTGTTCTTATTGTTTTTTGAGACAGATGCTCTGGGCCAAGTGCCATGGCATCATAGCTCACAGCAACCTCGAACTCTTGAGCTAGAGCAATACTCCTGCGTCAGCCTCCTGAGTAGCTGGGAATGCAGGCACCTGCACAATGTCCAGCTACTTTTTCTTTTCTTTCTTTCTTTCTTTTTTTTTTTTTAAAGTAGAGACAAGGTCTGGCTCTTTTTCAGGCTGGTCTTAAACTCCTGTGCTCAAGTGATCCACCCACCTTGACCTCCCAGAGTGTTAGTATTACAGGCACGAGCCACCCCTCCCCAGGAGTGTTTTCTATTCAGAGTAATCCAATAGAGAAAAATTCATGATAGAGGAGAAAATTGCTAGCATAATATTCTTGCATAGAAGAGGAGATATGATCCAGTGCAAAGTAGAAAAGTTGGCTGAGTAAGGGCACAAATAGTTTTTCATCATACAGGTAAGAAAAAAGAATATGTGGTGTTGGGCACAAGATTGTGTCCTCAGTTTTTTCTAATTAAAGTAGGAAGCAGTTATCAGCTCAGAGTTAGCACGGAGAGACTGTGTTGATGGTTTGAGCAAAGAAAGAGAAAATATATGAAGTGATATCCCCCCAAATGCAGTGTTTCTCTAAATGACTTCTAGATAGCTCTACAGAATATTAAACAAAAGGAACAACATATGATCAGTTTTACTTTTGCAACAGATAACTGAAAATACATTATGACAAAGGTCCTGGAGGAGGAATGTTGGAGACAAGGAGTCCAGGCAAAAGCTGAATAGGACTTAAATTAATTGCACTTAATTGCAGGTGAGATGAAGAAAAAGTAACAAATTTAGAAATATGTAGCAGCAAAATGCACAGGACATGCGAATCAGTTATGGGAGCAAGTCTTGAGTGACCTCCACTTTTGTATTCTGTTTTGAACCAATATGCTTATCTACTCACAGAAATACAGAACAAAAAGCAGATTTTAAGAAAAAAACTGAGTTCAGTTGGATAACTTAGCTTTTATATTACAGTAGACTGCAATATAATTTGAAAACGAGAAATATATTTAGCATTCCCATCTCTAAGGATGGCATTGTTGAATGACAAGTTGAAAATACACTGTTAAATTATTCATATATACATTTTTAGTAAAATGAACCATAAAACCTTCTCATGATTTTTGCACTTAATTAAATTTAGAAAGGATTAGGTCTACCATCTCTCTCCTACTTTGTTATTCTCTCAAACTTCTACATTGTAATAGATCTCATTACTGAAGCTTAGCAAAACAAAATGTTTATTTTTAAAAATCAGACTTTTCATCCTTATCATTAGATTGTCTTTCTTCCCCCCTTAAGTTTATTTATAATGAGAAATCTACACTATCAGTTCAGGAGCCTAGGAAGTCATCCAGCTCTCATGTTGAGAGGAGAGAATTCTTGGTGACTTGCCCATGTTGGCAAATCTAGGACTTACATATGAGAGTCTGCTAACTCCCTCCACTGGTTTTTTTTTTTTTTTTTTCTTCTCTGCTGCATTTCAGTTATCTTGTAGATGTATGTAGTCCAACCTTCTCATAAATCCTCCAATAATAATCCCTAATAAACTTTTGCCAGGTGGGTAATTCACAGTATCACAAGGCTGTTCTGATCATGCTACTCAGTTATTTGTTAGAAACTAAGGGGGAAAAAATCCTCCATTCTACTCATAATACAAAAAGAAAGAAGTAGTCCCTCTACCTTCTCTGTAGTTAACACATATCCCTGTTGTGAGGCAGTGCATTGCCAATATCTGCCTTTTTTTTTTCCTTTCTGCAGACATTGATTTAGAAGTACCTTATCCAAAACCACTTTTCCCCCCTTAGGTTTTAGCTATCTTTGTGCATTGTAAATGTAAGCATTGTGTCAGCAAGCTGTCATTTCTGGAGACAATATATGGTTATGGTTGATATTAATCACTTGACCAAAGAATCTGATTTCTCTGATATATAATTAGTATTTTTTTCCCTTGCAAATGATAAGCATTTTGTGGAAAGTAAGGTCTTTGTTTTTGAGAGTATAACCAGCCCTCTTATGTCTTAAGTTATTGCTTTTTAAGCAATAACTATCTTTTCTTCAAATTTTTTGAAGTTATTCTTTCTATCAAATTATGCATATTGCTTTTAAAAGACTACACGTTCAAGATTCTGTTAATTCTTTGAGAAAAGATAAACTACTTAATATTAAGTACTTCATTTTCTGCATGGTAAATCGTGAATACATCTAACATTTTCTAGTGACTTGTAAATTTTATTTGCTTTGTTTGTGTTATGAGACAATAAATAGACATTGAGATCAGAAATAGGATCTGTAGAACAAACAAATACTGGGGTTAGCATTAACTTTTTCACTGAAGATGGGCTCAGACAAGTAGCCAAACATAAATATCAACTTGGGTCCTTTCTGAAATACGTCTGGAAAATCACAGTAATGGTTCCATTAAGAAAACCAGATGACCAAAAAAAAAAAAAAAAAGGAAAGAAAGAGAAAGCCCAAGTGATGTTAGATTAAACTGTAAGCAACATTTATCTTCACCATAAAATACTTATAAACCTTTATTTATAAGTAATTGAGCACCAAATTAAAGAAATACTGAGCTAAAGAAAATTTTTACATAAAAAAGAAATGCTCAAATTTGATTTAATCAGAGCCATGAGCCTGTTTTTAAGTTAACACATTTGGAAATATATATTTAACATTTATTGTTAATCTAAATTAGTTAATTTGAACTTTGTTTTCAGTTTTAAAGAAGTACAAACTTGTTGAAAAATTTAGCAGAATATAAACTTTTAAATAACAGTTTATAGTTGAATACCATTTGAAATGCTTTGTTTTTGCTTGTGTTCTCTGCTAAATTTTTTTTTTCCATTGAATCTGTGCTGCTTCTTTGCCAATGTTTTCCACTGTAGAATCTCCATCTCGCAACCTTGCTTCTCGTGAGCGCATTTACAAAAATTATGGTGTAGCTGGGCCTGCCTCTGCTCTCTCATCTCTGTCTCACAAACTGAAGGGTGGGTATACATGCATTCATGGATGGGTCATTTTTAATGAACATAGGAAGTGTCAATAAAGAAGTTTTAGTTCACCTCAGTCATTTCCATCCATTCCATTTTTTAAATTGAAGTTTATCATATTATTTAAATTTTCACGTTTAGAGTAATTTGTGATGTTCCTGTTCAATATATTATAGATTTTCTAATTATTATGCATATTTATAGGTTAAATATTACTCTAATTTTAAACCTTTATGAGATCTTAAAAAATAAAATAGGTGTATAGAAAGAAAGAAATGCTTAATTGGGGGAATTTTAAAAATCACTATTATTAGAACAAGTTTTGTATAAGGCATAAAGCACTTTATTATCTATAAGAATATGATAACTATGTGACAGTTTAGTCTCAGAAGTTATGTAATGTAAAAATCAGTTATGCTATGGCTTTTTATTAGAAACACTTTGATAATTAAAGTTTTTTTTAGTTTAACTTAGTTATTGGGACTCACATATAAACCTACCTGTCCTGTCTGACGTGAATCTTCCTCATAGTATTTTCTTAAGGACTTAGTATTTTCAACTTAGAAATGTTTAAACTATTGACGGTTGACAAAATTTCAGATATTTCAAAAATATGCTTTTGTCTCTTAAAATCCTGTAGTTTTCTACTCACATATTTTTGTCTTAAGGTAATATTTAAACTTTTAAAGTCCCATATTTTAAGAAAATTTTATCAAAAGGAAATTTTACAGCAATGGCTAATATAATATTGCATAAGTTTTTCAAATAATTACTAATTTTCTTTTTTCTTAGAAATGGGTATAAAAATTTTATATTTCTTCTTTGTACAACTGACAATATAAAATAAATATATAAATAGAAATTATAAAGCATAGTAAATAGTATTACATAACCTGAACTATGTAATATGTAGGAATAGAATGTTTTGTTAGTATCATGTAATGATTCATACTACATATTATGACATTTATACTACAGTATTTGTGGTATATTAGGTTAAGGTATCATATAACCTGTTAATTTATTATATTGGTACGCAAAAAATCATTTGTCATTTAGTGAATAAATACTTAGCATTTACACACTTAATGTATATTTAACATTTCATTTGTTTTAGTACAGTAAATTTCTGTCTTGTATTATTTAGGATTACTTTCGTTAGAAAAATTTTTGCCTAGTATCTTTTAAAGTTACATATGATAAACATAATCATTAAATTAGAAGAGTAATATGAAAATCTTATGTATCATCTAAAGATTTTTAAGTGTTTATATTTATTGATATTTTGACTAGCCACAAGATGGCATTTTTTAGTACATATTTATTGCATGCTGCAAAACATTTGAAACCCAGCTGAAGGAGATAAACATAAATTAGCCTATGGACTTACTTAAAAGTAACATAGTCTTTTTAAAAAATAATATGAAATATATTTTAGAAAAGTAAAGATTTTAGGAGGACTTAATTATGATTTGAAAAACACATCTCAGAAAGAAATACTTCTGCCATTATTTATGCACTTGAATTCCAGCAGATAATGAGCTATCACCACTTACAAGTCTTAAAATATTCACCACTAATAGAGGTGTAGAAATAAGGCATACAGATGCCTCTGCTTTCCAACACTGCATAGCAAACATTTTGCTCACATATGACAAGAAGTGTTCCTGATATTTGATACAATCTGTCGTTCAGCAAACCACAGAGACTAGTCCTTCTAGGAGGAGATGTCTGCTCTTGTGAGTGTTGTGTGCACTCAGGATCAGATAAGCATCAGCATGTTTTCACCGTTTCTCTGCATGCAGCACATGTGCAGGTCAGCTGTTAGGATATATTTCAGACAGGTAAAGGAAAACTTTTGTCAGGAACCCTTCCCATTATGTTATGAATCCTAAAACAAGTCCTTTTTGATAAATTACAAAGAAAACCTCTTTGATTTTTTTGGAGAGAAGTGTACCAAATGTAAAAGATTTACTGCCTTTTTGTCTAGATTCCTGATTATGTATGGTTCACTTCACATAATAAATGTTTTGACAAACTCTCAGATTAATAAAATCTAATGTTCTGAACATCACAGACTCAAAATTAGTAACCGAGACTCGGCTTAATGTTTGTTTAATTCTAACAAATACAATTGTTTATAAGATTTGCTCTATGCTATTATCAGATCAATAACATAAAATAGGCAGTAATTTCTTTTTTTTTTTTTGCAGAGACAGAGTCTCACTTTATCGCCCTGGGTAGAGTGCCGTGGCGTCACACTGCTCACAGCAACCTCCAGCTCTTGGGCTTAAGCGATTCTCTTGCCTCAGCCTCCCTAGTAGCTGGGACTACAAGCGCCCACCACAGCGCCCGGCTATTTTTTTGTTTTTACAGTTCGGCCGAGGCCGGGCTTGAACCTGCCACCTTCGGTATATGGGGCCGGCGCCCTGCTCGCTGAGCCACAGGAGCCGCCCGGCAGTAATTTCTTAAACTACTCTTGAACAATTTGAGAGTACCTATTTATCAAGAACACATCTCTCCCAACGCACCATCAATATTGAGAATTCTGTATTGTGATTTTTTTCCTGCACTTTTTGGCTGGGGCTGGGTTTGAACTTGCTACCTCCGGCATATGGGGCCCGGCGCCCTACTCCTTTGAGCCACAGGCACCACCTCTTTTTCTATACTTTTTCTCCAAATTTTGCCCATTCTCATACCTCATTTATAAAAAAGAGTACATACATGATAATGGAAATTTGTGATAGAATAGTAAAACATTGCGAGAAACTAAAAAGCATTGTGTATGATATAGTACTTTTATTCATCCGAAGAGCAAAAATAATTATCCTAAACATTGACATGTTTAAAATATATTTGTTCATCAATGTGTCCTAAATAGGCTACTTGTCATACTTTATATTTTCCCAAGTAATTACTCAGCTTGCAAGCATGTAGACCAGCGGTTCTCCCCCTGTGGGTCGCGACCACTTTCGGGGTTGAACAACCCTTTCACAGGAGCCACCTAAAACCATCACATATACCCTTTACAAATACAGGTATAGGAAAATAATTTTATTGTTGGGGGTCACCACAACATGAAGAACTGAATTAAAGGGTCACTGAATTAAAGGGTCACAGCGTTAGGAAGGTTGAAAACCACTGATCTAGACCTTAACACAACAATGACTACTGTTCTCCTCTGCCCTGTGGCTGAAGGAGTGGTAATTGTAAAAGGTAGTCTCTTAAAGAACCTGAAAGTTGGGAAGAGCAGGAAAAAAAATTAAGAAAATAGGGATTGATTACTCATTCAACAAATAGTTATTGAGCACCTACAGTATTCTAAGACCCACTCTAGACTCTCTAAATCAGTGAAGAGTAACAGACAAAACAAACCTGCTCTTGAAGACTTTCTATGAGAAGGACAGATTCTGCAGCACTACTGTCCTGACCACTGACAGATGAGAAGAGTATGACCTGACATACTTAGACACAATGCAAGCCAAAAAAACATTTCGTACATCACCCAAATTTGTTGACATCCATTTTTTCTCTTGAAAGAAAAACCTACAATTCTAACCAATTAACAAATCTATCTCAATATCCTAGGAATCCTTTTTTAAATAAATGCAAATACTTGTAGCAAGTTTATGAATTTTAGTTTTTTATACTTCTTGAATCCCTTCTGTCAGATTGCTTTTCTCCTAGCAGGTAACTAATATCACTTGCAGTTGACATTTTCCTTTTGAAGAGGAAAGATAAAGTTTGTGCCCTGTACTGTGAACAAAGGCAGACTGGCTCTAATGTCTCAGAGAAAAGCATAAAACAGTAGGAAAGAGAGACACTGAATGAAGGCCAGGAAGGCAGAAACAAATGGGATCATGCAGAACTATTTAGTGCTTTGCCTTGGAATGAGGAGATTATTCTTTTCATCCCCCTTTTCTCCTCACTCCTTGTTTCGAAAGCTTATAATTCAGACTTATACTACTCACTCTGAATCCTGCCACTTCCCTATTCCCAAGGGGGCACAAGCTCTGAGTTGTAACTCACTGAGATTGTGAACTTTTGGAATGCAACATGTTTATAATTAACAGCTTGAATTATATGTAATTCAATAATAGCTTTGGGACATTCATATGTTAATTATTCTAATATAGTCAATAAAATAGACTGTTTCCTAAATACCTCTTTATTAGCCTAATTGTATTTATTAGTACACTTCAAAATGATAGATATATCTATCTATAGGTTTCATTTTCTAATTCAAAAAAAAGCCCCTACCATTACACTAGGAGTTGAGGTTTTAGTCTGCTTGAAATTTAGCCTACTTCCCATTTAAAATACATGTTTTCATAATTTCTTATTTAAAAAATCAGTTATATTTTTTCTCTTTCTAGTCCCTCACTGAATTTAAATGTTAATTATTCTATTAGAAGTGAGGTTCAGAGATCAGTGATAATTCATACTAATACCTACATGCTATTTGTGTAGTCTCTTTTACAGCCATGAAATAATTTTTAGTGGTGATAGTTGTGTGATCACGAAGTAAAAATATTGTGGAAAACATTTGCCCTTCTTTCCTTTATTATTCAAGTATCATTGTATATGAAAAACTATAAATTTTGTAGTTGTCCTTTTTTTTGTTTCATTTTGTTTGTGTCTGGGTAACTGTGTTTTTATTTCACTGTTTACTGTCAGTTATAATTTTATTAACAAGTTTCACTGTGAAATGGATCATACAGGTGATCGAGGAAATGTCTTGACATCTTCTAGACCAGCCTGTACATCAGGAAAATCAGAGTTGTCGTCTAAACACAGCAGATCACTTAAACCTGATGGACGTATGAGCCGGACTACTGCTGACCAAAAGAAGCCAAGGGGTACAGACAGTTTATCTGCCAGTGAATCCCTGATGTTAAAATCTGATGCTGCAAAGTTGAGATCAGATTCCCATAGTAGGTCATTGTCCCCCAACCATAACACCTTGCAGACGCTGAAATCTGAGGGGAGGATATCTTCTAGCTTTAGAGCTGAATCCCCAGGACCAGGTTCTCGGTCATCATCTCCTAAGCCAAAGACTCTTCCTTCCAATAGATCTAGTCCAGCAGGCACTAGTTCTCCACGCTCCTCCTCACCACATGATAAAAATCTACCTCAAAAAAGCACTGCTCCTGTTAAGACAAAACTTGATCCTCCTCGGGAACGTTCCAAATCAGACTCATACACACTTGATCCAGATACCCTCCGTAAGAAGAAGATGCCCCTCACAGAACCGTTAAGGGGGCGATCGACATCACCAAAACCAAAATCGGTACCAAAGGATTCTAAAGATTCTCCTGGATCTGAAAACAGAGCTCCTTCTCCCCATGTGGTACAGGAAAACCTTCACAGTGAGGTGGTTGAAGTGTGCACCTCAAGTACTTTAAAAACAAATAGTATAACAGACAGCACCTGTGATGACAGTAGTGAGTTTAAGAGTGTGGATGAGGGTTCCAATAAAGTTCATTTCAGCATCGGGAAAGCACCACTGAAAGATGAACAGGAAATGAGAGCATCCCCCAAAATAAGTCGAAAATGTGCTAATAGGCACACCAGGCCGAAAAAAGAAAAATCTAGTTTTCTTTTCAAAGGAGATGGCTCCAAATCTTTAGAGCCAGCCAAGCAAGCCATGTCTCCTTCTGTGGCTGAGTGTGCCAGAGCAGTCTTTGCCTCCTTCCTGTGGCATGAAGGCATAGTACATGATGCAATGGCTTGTTCTTCTTTCTTGAAATTCAATCCTGAACTTTCCAAAGAACATGCTCCTATAAGGAGTAGTTTAAATAGCCAGCAGCCTACAGAGGAAAAAGAAACCAAGTTAAAAAATAGACACTCATTGGAAATATCATCTGCACTGAATATGTTTAATATTTCGCCTCATGGACCAGATATATCTAAGATGGGTAGCATCAACAAAAACAAGGTTTTGTCCATGCTTAAGGAACCACCTCTGCATGAAAAGTGTGAAGATGGGAAAACTGAAGCCACTTTTGAAATGTCCATGCATCACACAATGAAGTCTAAATCTCCTCTTCCCTTAACTTTACAACATTTAGTGGCTTTTTGGGAAGACATCTCTTTGGCTACAATCAAAGCTGCTTCCCAGAATATGATCTTTCCAAGTCCCGGTTCCTGTGCTGTCCTTAAAAAGAAAGAATGTGAGAAAGAGAATAAGAAGGCCAAAAAGGAAAAAAAGAAAAAGGAAAAGGCAGAAGTTAGACCCAGGGGTAATTTGTTTGGAGAGATGGCCCAGCTGGCGGTGGGAGGACCAGAGAAAGACACCATCTGTGAGCTGTGTGGAGAGTCACATCCATATCCAGTGACCTATCACATGAGACAAGCTCACCCAGGTAAATGACAACTATTGGACTATATGTACTTTTCTTTAATGAACTAGGTTACTTCTAACTTGAACTGTTCTATGAATTACATAAGGTGTAGAGAAAACTGTTGCCTAGAATTTATAGTATCTTACAGTGTTATTTTACAATACATTATCAATGTAGGTGTTGTGAAAACAAAGTAATTCTAATGGTGTGCTGGTCAGGCAATTTTGTACTATTTTATTTTAACATAGCACATTTTGAAATATTGGGTTTTTTAAAAAATATTCTATGTTACCCATTAAGGGTGCCATTAAGGTCTCTTACACAATAGAAATAATGGCATGTTCCTATACATAGGACTGATGCCAGTTGATATTCAGTCTCCTATGATTTTTAGTATTTTCCTGTTCAGAACTACAAATTAAACTAGATTATGCTGATTTCATAGGGCATTTTCCTGTGGAAAACATATCAATTGTTTTATAGAAGACTGCGTTTTCGGTAAATGGAAGGATTTCTCTAACATTGGCTAGTATTCCAAAATTCACCTAACATGAGTAACATTAAATTTTTTTCTTTTCCTATATATCATATCTCAAATGTTTCATAAACATGTCACTTCTGACAATGTATCTTTATAGAATATTTTATACTTGTTTTATACTCATTGAATTTTTACATTTATCTAAATACACCCATATCCTCTGTTTCTTTTAATCTGTTTGTATAAAAATAGTGTCTCTAATATTTAGAGCATCATTTCATAGATTGCTTTTTAGTCAAGCAAGCTATTTTTCTGATATAGTTTATAACGTGAAATAAAAAATCAGATTCTTGCTTTGGTATTTTGCTTACTTTGAGAAGGTAACTCTGTCATTAATATATGAGAAGTAAGGATCAAACTATTAAGGACACTTAAAGTGTTACATGTTTATTTTTGCTGTTGTTTCAAGGTTGTGGCCGATATGCAGGTGGACAAGGTTACAATAGCATTGGGCATTTTTGTGGAGGATGGGCTGGTAATTGCGGTGATGGTGGCATAGGAGGAAGCACTTGGTATCTGGTGTGTGACCGCTGCAGAGAAAAATACCTCCGTGAAAAACAGGCCGCTGCAAGGGAGAAGGTATTTTTACACCATCTGGACTACACTGTGAATGATGTGATATGGATATACCTTATAAAAATCTCTTTTAATGATTGTATTTTTATATCAGATATTTTCACATGGTTGATAATAAATATCTGTTTTTATAACAGAAATAATATGCAAATTTAATATTTATTCTAGGTCAGCTGTTTTTTATTTTAAAAATTAATCATTTGGGGGAATAACACAGACAACCTGTTACATATGCCTTATTGACAAATTCTGTCATGTAATTCTTCATTATTAATTGCTATTCTATACATGTACATATCTTTTCCCCTTTACCTTCTCTCTCTTTACTGTTCCTCTTCGGCTCCTTTTTCCTCCTATATCTCCTCTCTCTTTTACTTAGTCCCTAATTATATTGTATAACTCACAGAAACTCAAGACTGTTTACATTAGTGGCACACCTAAACAAAAAATTTTACTGAACACACACACATGCAGAGATTATTTTCTTTTTTAAAAAAAGCATTACATTTAGATTTAACTAGTTAACATTTTAAATTTTTCCAGGGAAAGAAAAGAAATACAGTTTGTGTTTGGTATAAAACAGATTCAGTCAGCTTAAGATGAACATGAAGTGAATGTTGTTTTTGAACATCTCTCATTATTTTAAAATCATTTTGCAAGTATTTAATAACTTTTATTAGGAATAAAGAATACTAAGCTTAAGAAATTAAAGATTTTTTGTAAGTAGGGAAAAATCACCTTAATTTTTTCTTTGCCAGGTCAAACAATCTAGGAGAAAACCAATGCAGGTCAAGACCCCTCGTGCCTTGCCCACCATGGAAGCTCACCAGGTGATTAAAGCCAATGCACTCTTCCTGCTGTCCCTAAGCAGTGCTGCAGAACCCAGCATTCTGTGTTACCATCCTGCAAAACCATTCCAGTCCCACCTGCCCAGCGTGAAAGAGGGCATTTCTGAAGATCTTCCTGTGAAAATGCCTTGTCTCTACCTGCAGACATTAGCTAGGTAATAAAATCTGTTATTATTTTCATCACCTTTGGATTAACTGCTATTGTTGGTTAATATAATAGGGTAGTTCAGTATTTGCGCTGAATATCTGCATGACATTAAATATTAGCTACAATAAAGAAATCTCTAGGAATTTATCTTGTGAATTGATTGACCAACATTTGACTATTAAGGTACACGTTTTTTGAAAGTAAGCATTTTTTAAAAACTATGAAAATATTTTATCAATGCATATTAATTATTAATACCAGATATGTCTTAGAAAGTTAGACTAGCTATCTCATACTCTTTGGTTGGGTGGCTTCAGTCTGTTAATAGTGTGAAATGTTGAAATGGATAGAAAGGGATATTTCCTATAGCAGTCTTTAATTTTTTAATTATTTGCTGTTAGTATTTAAATGAGTACAGTTGGGTACCAGCTTTGTGCTAGGCCCTAAACACATCAAGAAGCATATTATAAAATTCTAGTTTCCATGTACTTAACACTCCGGTGTGAATCATGTGAATGAACCACTTAAATGTACATCAGGAGCAGTCTGATAGAAGTATGCGTATAGAGCACTTACTCTTACAGCATAGAGCATTGCAAAGACCTGAATATTCCTGAAGAGGCTGACCCTGTGGTAGTGTCTTAATGAATAAACAAAAGTTGATCAGGCAGGCGACAAGAGGAAAGCAATTTCTGGCTGAGTAATTCAAGTGAGTGAAGATACAACTGAGATCGGATGCGATGCACATGTGAGGAATCACAGGCTTGGTAAAGCCCTGGCTACTGGGGGAAATGTGTGAAATGTTGCTCAAAGTGGTTACCTGGTAATGTGGGCTCTGTGGCCCATGTCAAACTTCCATTTTATCTCATGAGCAAAGGAAACAGTGGGAGAGTTTTAAATAGGGAACTACGTATGGAATATAAAAGCTAGACAAAGTGCTTTATTGAAAATGGAGAGAAGCCGGTTAGTAGTTTTCTATTTCCCTATATTGAACCTGGATGGTGCAGCCTGTATTTTCACATATTATTTACTGAGACTCCAAAACAGCCTTTCATGAGCCAAATTTAGATTTTTTTCATTAGCTGGAGAATAAAGATTTCTAGATAATTGCCTGCTGGCATAGCTTGTCAACCAACAGTTCCATTTTAGAAAGTATCCTCTTTGTACAGCAGAGTTGTATGTGCATGTTTTTTTTTTTTTAATTTTGTACTTAGTATTGTAGTAAAATAGAGAAACAAAAATGAAAATGTGAGACTAGGTACATTTGAGACTGAGGTAGAAATCTGCAGGATGCCAAATACACTAATCCTTAGCCTCAGACTATTCAGTGCCCTTGGACTAGCAACTTTTTGTTCCAGTTTGAAAGGGAAAGACTCAAATGATAAAACATGTAAAAAATGCTAATATAGCCATAATTATAAAGTTTATTTTTAGCTCTGTGGGGGATGGATACTCCTTTAACCTATGGAATATTTCATATATCTGTTTTTCAATATTTTTCCCATATACTCATGTATTTTCTACCCCAAAATGTGACTGCCTGTATTTAGTAGTCCGTGCAAGAGCTGATGCGAGCCTGAACCAAGGCAATGAGAAGAGACAATGGTGGTGAGAGAGAACCTCCTAGCCTGGACTCGAGTCATGGCCATGTTTGAGCACTAAGTCTACTACAACCTTAGAGATATGTTAGTGTAAACATCTGCCTTATTGGCAGGATCATTTACCAAAATGCTAGAAGATGAAAAAGTTCTCAAAAGTGGGGGGGGGGGGGGTTCAATTTTGGATTTGAAATGTTTGTGGTACTTGGAGTAGCTATGTATGGAATTATCAAACTTTTACTCTTGCTTACTTATATCTATGATTACTTTAATACTTCATCTTTAATTATAGATTTACATGTGTTGCATTTCCTGGTAAAAAGGAGACTAAAAATGGAGAGCATCTGTTTTGTCATCTTACTTTAAGTTATTGGGTTTGATTTAATGCAGGCATCATCATGAAAATTTTGTGGGCTATCAAGATGACAACCTATTCCAGGATGAAATGAGATATCTGCGTTCAACATCTGTACCTGCCCCGTACATATCAGTAACTCCTGATGCAAGTCCTAATGTATTTGAAGAGCCAGAGAGCAATATGAAGTCTATGCCACCAAGGTATTTTATTTCTCTCCCTTCTGTTCAATAGCCAGTGTTTGGTGGAAGACCTTGAACTAAAAAAGAGTGCTCTAGAAGTTCTTTAAAACTCCCCTTTGTCTTAGGAAGGACTTTGAGTCAGCTCTGCTGTTAGAGCAGAAAGAAAAAGTGTACATGTATGAATGAGATAAGATCCTTGATGAGAGTTGAAGAGAAAAGATTAATTAGTGAAGTAACAATAGATTGCTTCATTTAATGCTGTAGTAAATGGGAGCAGGAGAAGGTTTCTTCTAAGTTTTCATGGGAGAAGTGCTAAAAATCTTAAATTTCTTGGATTATTGTTTACAAGGCCTTCTCACTTAGATGTAGTATCAGAGTAAAGAATTTCTTGAAAACTAAGTGTAATCATGTTAACATAATGCACAAGAACATAGAATACTACTGATACTTTTTGAGAAGAAGAATGACCTGATAAAAAGCAAATAAATTCAATCAAATATGTCAGCTAGGGTGGGTAGAATTAAATTATGTTGGGAATGATTGTGAAAAAGAAGATATTTTGTAGGAAAAAAATAAGTGTGACTTGTTGACTAACCAGATAATGAAAAAAATAAGTTTAAGATGACATCAAGATTTCAGGCCTGAATAACTAAACATGATATCATTGGAAGACATTTGCAGCATGGAAAGAGAATGAGCTTACCAGATATGCCACCGAGTTAACACCGTACAGTTTTTTTTTTTCACCATACAGTTTTAATCATAAACTCTTAACAGTATAGTAGATACTATAACAAGCTTAATAAAACTTAAATTTCAAATGAGTAGTTTTTTCATTAAGATATATGCAAATTTCACCTCCAACTGTGTACATTACTTATCAGATTTTTTTTAAATGCTTCCAATACTTTCTCCAAAGAGTGTAGTATAGACTTTTACATCCTTAAAAGTGGTGAAGTGCCTCTAAAGGAGATAGAATTTTTAAAAAGAGTTAGAAACCTTTTCGAGACAAATCTAAGTGTGATTCATCAGATTGATTGTTAGCCTTCAGGATCAAAATAAGATAGAATGAACAAAGCTATTCCAGAGAATTTCCCAGCACAAGTACCCAATGAATTTTTTTTAAATAATAAAAATCAAGGAAAAACATTTACCAGCCCCAACTACACAAGTTGTCATAAATTTTCAAAAGCAGTGGCCATGTAGAGAAGCAGAAGATTCTGATGTATTTCTGTATCACCCCTAACATCATATCAAGAAATTAAATACTTTTCTGTTTAAAGAACGATAGATTAACCAAGTAAATGGAAACCCCAGGAAAAGTCAAGGTAGAATCCTCCTGGAGTAGAATCTTTGAGTAGCAGCACTAGAGTCACTCAGGAATTGGAAATCATCTGCGGCATCCTGTTTGCCCCAGCTGCATGCTGAAGCAGAGTAGTGGTCTGAGGTCCCAGGGATACCACCACAGAAAGGAGAAATAGGCCCAGCCAGGTGGAGTGGTCCCTGGTATAGAACAGTAAATAAAATCTCCATTTATCTCTGAGATAGGAATAAAATGTGTCAAATATGGCAGAAAATCCACCCATACTTCATCAGAACAAACAGAAGAGCTAAAAGGAACTTTCCATTTTAAGCATTAGCAAAATGAAAATGGTGTGTTATGCAAAAATCAGATAAAAAACTCAACATGAAAGAAGACTTGCCTCAAGGAAAAGAAGATAATTTCCATAAGTACTCTGTAGTCCTGAAAAATTTGATAATGATATAAATTTAATAAAACAAAATCTGAAATATGACACTGAGATAAAAAGCAGAATGTAGTAAAAGGGTACATTACAGAGCTAAGAGGATAGGCTGAAGACCGAATCAACACCACTATAAAACTAGTAAATTAATTAGAAATGTTTTGAGCAATTAGTTGAATTACAGATGTACAGGAAAGATCTGAAATAATCACAATGAGTAAAGAAAAAAGGACAAAGAGATTATAGCAATTAGAGAAAAGATAACAGGTATAGAAACAGGGCAATCCAATGCAAAACAACTAGTACCTTGATAATAGGAAAATCAACAAATATAATTAAAAGTTTATCTAAATCTATATTATTAAAAAAAGTATTAAATATTAAGAATTTAAGAATTTTCAGATTAAAAGGAAACTTTTGCAACAGGTGACTAAAAGAAATGTCTTCAGTTATTGGAACTCAAAGAAAAAAAAAATAAGAAATTTCCAGTGATCTGAGGAGAGAAAAACAAGTCATTTTGCAAAAAGTTGGGAATTAAAACTTTTGTATGGCAACTTTGAATGAAAGAAAAAAATGAAATAATATCTCCAAAGCTCCAAAAGAAAGAAAATAAACCAAATGATTAATGAAAAGCATATTTACAAAATGAAAAAGTATGGGGTGGCACCCATAGCTCAGTGGGTAGGGTGCCGGCCACATGCACTAAGGCTGGTGGGTTCAAACCCAGTCCTGGCCTGCTAAAAACAAAAGAATAGCCAGGCGTTGTGGGCACCTGTAGTCCCAGCTTCTCAGGAGGCTGAGTCAGAAGAATCGCTTAAGCCTAAGAGTTTAAGGTTGCTGTGAGCTGTGATGCCATGGTACTCTACCAAGGGCAACAAAGTGACACTCTGTCTCAATAAAAAAAAGAAAGAAAGCAAGTGATAATTGAATTAAATTAATTATTTCACATTAAATTAAGTGAAATATTAATTTAATGGTACCAGAGCACATAAGTGTAATGTTAACAAAATCCTAAAGATACAAAACTATGACCCAAGTATTTTATATTCAACTGGGTTAAAACTTTATTCTTTTATTATTATTATTTTTTTTTTTTGCAGTTTGGCTGGGGCTGGGTTCGAACCCAACACCCTCGATATATGGGGCTGATGTCCTATCCAAAGAGCCACAGGCACTGGCCCTGAAACTTTCTTAAGCTATAATAATTCAGGGAACATGACCATCATTGAGCTATTAGAAAAACAGCTCAATAAACTCTAGCTGGTAAAAAGGTAATGAATCTATAAAATCACTGGTTCTCAACCAGGGGTGATTTTTGCCTCCCTGATAACATTTGCCAATGTTTGAAAGCATTTGTGTTTTTCATTAGCTGGGCTAGTTCACCTGACGTCCTAGTGAGTGAAGGGCAAGGTGTTTCTAAACATCCTATGGTACATAAGACAGCTCCTGCAGTAAGGAATTATTCATCCCAACAAAGGGAGGCTTAAGTTAATGATGGTCATATTTGCTTCCTTCTTTGGATTTTCTTGTATTGCATGAATTTCTTCAAAACTGTTATTTTTATAAGAATAATTTTTTTTTTTTTTTTTTTTGAGACAGAGTCTTAAGCTGTCACACTGGATAGAGTGCCATGGAGTCATAGCTCACAGCAACCTTCAACTCTTGGGCTCAAGCAATCCTCTTGCCTCAGTTTTTCTATTTCTAGTAGAGACACGTCTCACTTTTGCTCAGGCTAATCTCAACTTCATGAGCTCAAGCAATCCACCCGCTTCAGCCTCCCAGAGTTCTAGGATTATAGGAGCGAGCAACTGCTCCTGACCAGAATAATTTATTTTTTGTGGTAACCCCCATGTGTAGAGGGAATTAAAGTTAATGCATTCTTATATTCTGGCACAGGGGTGTCCAACCAGAGGCCCACAGGCTACATATGGATTATTTGAGGACTGTTTTGTTCATCTGTGATTCTAGATACCACAAAAATAATGCACAGATCTGCCTTTCATTAGGGGTTTATATATTTAATGGGTGGCCCAAGATAACTCTTCTTCCATTGTGTACCAGGAAAAAAAAAGAAGTTGGACACCTTTCTCTAGACCAGTGGTTCTCAACCTTCCTAATGCCATGACCCTTTAATACAGTTCCTCATATTGTGGTGACCCCCCCAACCATAAAATTATTTTTGTTGCTACTTCGTAACTGTAATTTTGCTACTGTTATGAATTGTAATATAATATCTGATATGCAGGATGGTCTTAGGCAACCCCTGTGAAAGGGTCGTTCGACCCCCAAAGGGATCATGACCCACAGGTTGAGTACTGCTATTCTAGACTCAAACAGCCCAAACTAACATCTAGGTACATTTACCCCAGTCTATTATGTGCAGCATGTATAGTCCATCCAAACAAGCACGTACGTAAGCTGAGAGAGGTGTGAAGTAAAGAAAATAACTCAGGCAATGAGCCATTTAATAGAAAATGTACAAGCTTTACTGAGAGGGATAGGAGTTCAAGCCTGATTTGAAGGATGGAAAAATATTCTAGAAACCCAGGTGAGCAAAAAATATCCCAATTTGGAATGAGATAACAGAAAAAACTCTAGAAAAGAATAGTTTGCAAGTTTTTCTTAGAGAAATGAGAAAGGGAAAGTATTTCTGTTACTTATGAACTGTCTCAAAGGAAATTGCATAGCCATCTTAATAACTTTAAAAGTATCTTTTAATGTGCCATAGTAAATGGAAATGGTTTTAATTTACTTAAGCCTAAATGGAAATCACTGAGTTCTCGTATAGAATGTAAGCGTAGCACTAATGCCCCAAATCAATTTGTACTCTCATTGTACTTTGATATGGCCATGGTCTTAAAAGGGCTTTGGCAACACTTTACAGGAATGAGAAAATATAATATAACACTAAAGTACCAAAAGAAAAATAAACAAAGTTTCACTTTGTATTTTATAGGTTTCTACGTGTATATATCCATTTTCTTTCTATTTGGTACACTTATGATTAGATTATATTTGATTAACTGAAAGACATTGTTTTTTCAGAATGCTGTGTCATATGATTTCTACCCCAGTGCGTTTTTGGTATATTTGATGGCTTTTCTTATTTTTCATCTAAACTGCAAAGTAGATTTAAGAAAACTAAGTGTTATAGTAAAGTTTTGAAATCAATTTAAATGTTAACTGCATTTGAAATGATCAAGATTTAAAGAGATTGTCAAGTTGACTTTGAGTTTGTTTCTCCACATGAACTACAGATTCATATATTTGCCTGCACCATAAAATATGTATAGTTAACATTTCATTCACTTTCTCTTCTGAGTTTTTATCTCTTGCCTTATTCTATCTGAAGTTTGGAAACCAGTCCCATAACTGATACTGACCTGGCAAAGAGAACTGTCTTCCAAAGATCATACTCAGTTGTTGCTTCTGAATATGACAAGCAGCACTCCATTTTACCTGCACGAGTTAAGGCCATTCCTAGAAGAAGAGTTAACAGTGGAGACACTGGTAAGTACAAAAATAAGAAAGATTGAATAATCTGATTACTGAAAATAAAAAAGCAACCACCCTGGTTCATGCCTGCAATCCTAGTACTTTGGAAGGCCAAAGTGGGAGGAGCACTTGAGGCCAGGAGTTTAAGACCAACTTGAGTGACCCTGTCAAAGTTAGCCAGGTGTGGTGGCCCATATGTATAGTCCCAGCTGTTTGAGAGGCTGAGGCAGGAAGATCAATTGAGGCCAGTGACTGAGGTTGCAGAGAGCTATGATGACACAGTTGTACTCTAGCCCAGGCAACACAGTGGGCCTTGTCTACAAAAAGAAAAAGAATGGTTTCACTTGTAGATAATTTTTAAAATTTAGTTTTGAAAGGGAAAGGACTGGAATAATTTCTAATTTGTGATAGATATTCCTTCTATGTGACAGCTATACAAGTGCATCTCAGCTTAAATAATTTTGCATCTCATTTGAAGAGACATCCATCCAGAGATCAGTGATTATTCAAGAATAAATTGCCCTTTATATTCTTACTTATTAGGTGTACAAACCAAGTATTGACACTATTATCTATTCCACTAAACTTCAGTGGACCAGCAGTTCCAGCAGTTCCAGTGACTATACATCACCCTCTTTTCACCCTATTAAGAACCTTATAACTATTATAATCATCACTGTGAGTAAATAATAAAAAGCTGGAAATATGAGTAGCTCTTAATCATAAAAATGTTACAGAATCAAGACAAATTGGTGTCAACAGCCCCTAATTTGAAGCTTTTGGATTCTACCTCAAGAGTGATGAAAGAAACCCAAGAAAAAAATGCTAATACGTGTATGATAATAATTTCTCTTACTCACATGAGGATTTGGCCTAAAGATTATAGGCAGATGGTTTTTTTATGTTATTATTGAAGATCTTGAAGAAAAATATTATTTTGAGCATCTCTAAGCAATTTATAGATTCAGTCAAGATACCTTTGTTATAAAACAGTCCTTTAGAAAATGATGAAGGTGAAATGTAGTTTCTACTTAGGGAGAATATAAATCACTTAACTTTTCAGAATATTTTAGAAAGCATGAACTTGGGATTTAGCCTTGAATTCAAAACTCCCCTCTGCAACTTAGTGGTCGTAGGACTTTAGGAGAGTAAGATATTTCTGAGTCCTAGTTTGTTCCTTAGTAAAAGATGAAATCATAATTCGCATTGTATGCAAAACAAAAAAAAGGCTCTAAAGCAAGTAAGCCAGATATTATTTTCATTATTATGTTAAATGTTTATGCCTGTGAAAATGAATAATTTTCTTCTTCTTTTTTAATAGAAGTTGGTTCTTCCCTTTTGAGACATCCATCTCCGGAGCTTTCTCGGTTAATCTCAGCCCACAGCTCCCTTTCTAAAGGAGAACGAAATTTCCAATGGCCAGTTTTAGCTTTTGTCATACAACATCATGATCTAGAAGGTCTTGAAATAGCAATGAAACAGGCCTTAAGGAAATCTGCTTGTCGAGTTTTTGCTATGGAGGTACGAATATATCGATGGAGTTACTAGTCATTGATTATTCAAATCATGTGGATTCTATTTAATAATGCTACTTTTTTATCGACATAAATTAAGTGTATCAAATTAATAAACATTAGCTGTCCAAAAATATTATGTATACATGAAAATTAAACTAAATTCATGAATATAAATAGATTTACAATTTCATATTTAAGCACTATAAAGAAATTTATGCATTGCCTTATAATTTAAAAGCTTTTTGCAATCAGAAAGTCATTTTATTAAATGAAATGAGGGAATGGTCATGGCAAAAGAGGAGAAGTAGGGTTTTCGAGTTAAAAATGTACCAGTAATAACCTCTCTGGGCCTCCATTCTCTGGAAAAATAAGGTTGTTGTATATCACAGGCCTGTATGTAGCAAATCTTTATGCTTTAACCAGAATCTGATAAATAACCTGCCACTTCATTGATGGGAATGATATAAATATATTTAAGTAAATGGTTGCTTATGTAGAGCTTGACAAACACTTTGTGTTCATCACAAATGCAAGTTAGGAAAAAATGTGCTTGAATAAATTAATATTAAGAAGAATTTTCAACATAAAAGTGGATTGAAAAAGTACATTGGTATTGTATTTTATAAATATTACTTTTCCTCTCATTTTTATTTTTAAATAAGACCAAGATTATTAGCTATCTCAAGTTTAGTGTCCTTTCAGTGAAATGAAGGCCAGATTTTCTAGTATCTTTCCTTGAAACTCATAGCCCATGGAGGCACTTCATTTCTAAGAAAAGCTCTACATTTTCTTTTTATCTTGGACTCACTTATTTACCCATTGTTTATATTCAGGCTTTCAACTGGCTTCTGTGTAATGTCATCCAAACCACTTCTCTCCATGATATTCTGTGGCATTTTGTGGCATCACTGACTCCTGCTCCAGTGGAACCAGAAGAAGAAGAGGATGAAGAAAATAAGACAAACAGAGAAAATTTAGAACAAGTAAGAAATGGAGAAGTAACTGTTCATATGGTACAATAGTTTGCATGAAATCATTTACAGATTATCAGTCAAGAAGAACATTTTAATACCATATGCATAGTGCTGACTATACTCAGTGAAAGTTTCATCTCCAGCAAAGACGCTGATGGTCACATCTGATTTCTTACTCAATACCATTGCCAAAAGCAATCAACTAAAAGATGTATACTATTACAGTGGCATATATGACATAAACATAGTGACATTTTCAACATTGCATTAAGATACTGACACAGCATGGTAAAAATGATACTATATAAGCCATGAAATTCAAAAATATTTGGCTAGACGACACCTGATGTTTATTTGAGGCAGCCTATATAATGGAAAAAGCTTTGATCTAGAACACTGAAGCCTGAGAGCCAACTGCGTTTCTACCTCACTGTAGTTGTATGACTTGTGGGCTTCAATTTCCCTAACTGTAAAGTGAAAGTAATCTAGGTGGCTTAAACTTAACTCCCAAGCAGTCTAAAATTATATGAATGGCATTTCATGATTAATTAATAAGTTAATTTATGATTAATTTCCAAAATATTCAAAATGAAGGGTAAAATGAGGTGTAACATTTACCTAATTGGTGAAGATGCTAAACAAAGTGGAAGAGAGGCAGTATTTGAATAGTTAATATTAAAGAATTTCTCAAAAAATGATTACAGATAACTGTCCATTGAGTCAAGAAGGCCAATTAACCTTAAGCAAGATAAATAAAAATAAATGAGATGGCTACAAATAGACTGTCACCAAAGAAAATTTCTAATGCACTTTAGTTATAACAAATGATCTTAGATGAAAGATCTAAGAAGCATGAAGCAATGAAGAGAACAGAAAGTGTAAATATGTGAGTGTATCTTTAAAAACATTGCATAAAAAGTAATGCTATATCATAGTGATGGTTTTCTAAAACTCTGTCCTAAAATACATCAGTAGTATATATGTCAGCACCAATGGGTGTTAGTGCTCTGGAGGTGGACAAAGGTTATGATTAGCTTTAGACTATGTTAAGTTAAATATGTGTAACTACACAAAGAATAGAAATGGGCTGTGATTTCCAAACAAAAGAAAAATAACTCTTTAAAAAGACCAAAAAAAGAGAGAGAAAATAAAATAGAAAAAATGGTACAAATAAAAGTACAAAATAACATGTTAGAATTAGATCCAGATAAAAACATAGAAGACTAAGTCTTACAACTTTTGGAATAGGTTGACAAAAGCAAAATGCTACATGGTGTGTTCATAAGCATCACATCTAAAACATATGAGAACACAACCAATTGGAAGTAAAAAGGGTAAAAAAGATATATTGGGCAGATACCAATGTAAAGTTGGTGTGGCTATTTTTAAAATCATAAAAATAGACTTTAAAACAGAATTATTGCTAAGGATAAAGAACTTACCTACAAAATGACAAGAAATGAATTCTAGATATGTATAAACCTGATAACATAACCTTAAAAATGTAAGTAACAACTGACAGACTGCAAGGAAAAATAGAACACTCTACAAGCAGAGTGTGAACTTGTCTCACACCTCTACCAAGTTCTTACATAACCATCCCTGAAATTCCCTAAAATGTAACAGTTGTTTATTGTCTCACCATCTGTGTGTTGGCAATTTAGGCAAGGCTCCAATGAGAGGAATGGCTCATTTCTGTTGCAGATATATAGTGTTCTCAAGTGGTTCCCTGAGCCCTTATCCTCCAAGAGTCTGGCCTGGTTTGTTCACATGCAAACAACAACCACGAAAGCGAGCACAGAGGCTGCCAAGCCAAAAGGTCTCTGCTAAACTCACACTATGCCTCTATCACCTTCTGTTAGCCAGTGCAGATCACAGGGCTGAGCAAATTCAGGGACTGGAGAAATAAGCTCTACCTCTTAATGGAAGAGCTACAAAGAATTTGTGGCCAAAGAGCATCAGAAAGGAGACAGATTTGAGTGACTGACAATCTTGATGTCATGGGATATATAAAACATTATCTCCAACTGTGCACATTCTTTTCAAACACATAGAGCATCTATGAAAATTGACCACCATGGGCACATAAAGCAAGTTTAGAACTCTTCACTTAATTGGTTTCCTTCTTACCATGACCTCTGTCTTTATTGCTGATATGTTAGAAATAGATAAGAAAATAACAAGAAAAATATATTCATATGGAAATTAAGAGAAATACTCACAAATAAACTACATCAAAAAAGAATCAGAATGTAATATTTCCTTTTGAATGATAAAAACAATACTACATCTCAAAACTAGTTGTTTGATAGAATTCTAATTACGACCTATTAGTAATTCTCTTAGTAAGCAACAAAAAGCTAAATAAAATATGTAAAAGAATTTGTAGGCTTTGGGCAGTGACCAATAATAAATACATGTTATTTTTTATACAGAAATACACACATAAAACATCTCCATATGTACCTGCGTGTATCGTATACATATGTGCATACTTATACATACATATGCATACATACATGGGATTACCCTATTAAAAGATGCATTACTACTTTAGAATTGATACATATATATAGGGTATGCATTTGCTTGCTGATTTTAACTGTGAGTAACCTTACTGCTTTTTTCCCTAAAAGTAACATAGGCATAATTAATTAATCAAAGTTATTAAATGATACTTTTGGGTAGTGGTCCCAAAACTTTCTGGAACCAAGTTTGAGTTGCACAAAAGATGATTTTCCACCTGTTGTGGGGGGCAGTTGAGAGATCAGGAATTACATTCCCATAAGGAGCATGCAATCTAGATTGCTCACACATAGAATTTACAGTGGGGTTCACGCTACTATGAGACTCTAATGTCACTGCTGATCTAACAGGAGGCGGAGTTCAGGCGGTGATGCTGGTGATGGGGTGATGTATTATAAATACATGTACAGATGAAGCTTCATTTGATTGCCCACCACTCACCTCCTGCTGTGCAGCCTGGTTCCTAACGGGCCACAGACCAGTACCAGTTTGCAGCCCAAGGGTTGGGGACTACATACAGCTTTCGAGTATGTGTAATATTTTTGGTGAGGGAACTTCCTGTTTACCACACAAGCCCTAATCAACTTATTTTCAATTTCTGTCTTAGGAGAAAGATACAAGAGTATGTGAACATCCACTCTCAGACATAGTGATTGCAGGTGAAGCTGCTCATCCTTTGCCACACACATTTCATCGCCTACTTCAGACCATCTCTGATCTTATGATGTCTCTCCCCAGTGGCAGTTCATTACAACAAATGGCCCTAAGGTAATTGTGCAACAGACATGTTCTAGGTATATTGGAGAAGAGATTTTATGGAGTATCAAAGTAAGTGTTGAAAAAAAAATCTCTTCAGTAAGATGCAAAGAATTCCTACACCGTGTAAATCAGTGGTTCTCAACCTTCCTAATGCCGCAATGTATTTACATTGTTAAAAAGGGGTTGGGACCTACAGGTTGAGAACCGCTGGTGTAAATGGTGCCTCCCTCCTTACTATTACAATTTAGAATTATCCCTCCCATTATTTCATACTTGTTCCCTTCTGTAAAGTGCGGATGATATACTTCTTAGTGCCTTAAGTTATCACTCTCTGTAATAATTTCTCTCACTTTCCCCACTCTCCTACCTCAAATCATGTAAATGTGCTAAAAAGAAAGAGGGAAATTAAAATCTCTAAACAAATACAAAAATGAAGTTTGACTCGAAAAGATCTCAAGAAAAATGGAGCCTAGTTATATGCAGCCAATCCTAAAACTTCCTTAAGGAAAATCACACAATTTTCAGTTAGAATCTGTTCAGAATTACATTACGTTTACATTATGAACCTTGTTATTGGATCCTCATGATGAACTACAGTTACAAATAAATGCTTTACTGGATTTATGTAAGAAATAAGTTAATGGGGGAGGAGCCAAGATGGCGGTCTGTAGCCAGCTTTCTGCAGACGCTCCTGTCCAGAAGGAGAGTTAAAGGACAGAAATTTGGCGAGAAAGCCAACGGTTTGGAGCTGAGCCAGGAGAAAAGGTCGAGGAACACACATCA
>CAUYON010140276.1:0-38116 GCA_963573935.1 Arctocebus calabarensis | reverse complement strand
AGTACCACTTGCTGGAGCTGCAGGAGGCCCTGGAGTTGGTAGGGCAGCTGGCCGAGGAGTACCAGCTGGTGTACCAATTCCTCAGGCTCCTGCTGGGTTAGCAGGCCCAGTCCGAGGAGTTGGGGGACCATCCCAGCAGGTGAGGAACTAAGAGAGGGTTTCATTTTATTGGCAGAATGTGGCAGATTTAAAAACCTGATGGAATACACAGTTAATTTTTTTAGACGTAATATGACTTTGCTAGTTTTAGGCTCGGGGAAGGATAGTGTTCTTATTTTGAGAAAATACATGTTAAAGAATTTATTAACAATTATGAAATGTTATGTTGTAAAATATTAGTTGCAAAATGTTACAATGCCTGCAACTTCCTTTGAAATGGTTCAGTACCTCCACAGCTTCCTTTGAAATGGTTCAGTACCTCTACAACTTCCTTTGAAATGGTTTAACAATACATTTAAACTTACAGATAGGCAGTAAGCAAACAGAACTGGCAAAATGCTAAGAACTGTTTGATCTAGGTAGAGGATATACAGTGCTCAACTTTTCCATGTACACTAACTTATCAAATAAAACATTTATTGTCTTATGCTTGGTGAAGCCACCCCATGCTCTAGCCTCTCATGGGAATCTCAGGACTGCCCAGCTTCCATTGGGCATATTCAGGAGATTTGAAAATCTAACTATACATATCATACTATGTAAGCAGCATTTGGTCATTGAATGACTAAAGGTACTTTGATAGGATTAACTTGCCACTGTTGCTGGGGAAGTAAAGAGAATTTGGATGAATATATCAGAGTTGAGAAAGGACAAAAGGACTTATTAGATAGTAGAGTACCAGGGTTTAAAAAAAAATGGAGATAATGAGTGAAATGCAAAATTACAATAATTGTATTTAATAGGTCTTTTATACCATTTATGTTGTGTGTTTGAATAATGTGAGGATGTGCCTCACTTGTACTATCTTTCTGGCCATGCTTCCTCAGGTAATGACTCCCCAGGGAAGAGGCACTGTAGCAGCTGCTGCCGTTGCTGCTACTGCCAGCATTGCTGGAGCCCCAACCCAGTATCCCCCAGGACGAGGGACCCCACCTCCCCCTGTAGGCAGAGCAACACCACCTCCAGGTAAGATATCAGTGAACAAGAAGAATTTGGGTTTCTGTTGAGGTAATATGTCATCTTAAGGAAATGATTAAAAAGATACTGAAAAAGTTAATGAATAAAGATGTACTTTTAGTGCCTGATATGGAATTTAGAGAGTATGTTTCCCTTTTTCACATACTGTTTTTTTTTTTTTTTTTTAATCATAGCTGTGTACACTAAACGTAGAATCACATACTGGTTTTTAATTAAAGGCTGTGGACTATTTTGAATTGGAGATGATGTGTAAGAGTAATGGTCTAAAAGAAATGATCTGACCCTCTTATTATTGTCTGGGCCTTTTCTGTATGGATTATTTGGGCCAAATTCTTACTTTTCTGAGCTAATTTATGGGCCCTTTATGTCCGCCTTTTTTTTTTTTTTTTTGAGACAGAGCCTCAAGCTGTCACCCTGGGTAGAGTGCTATGGCATCACAGCTCACAGCAACCTCCAATTCCTAGGCTCAAGCGAGTCTCCTGCCTCTGCCTCCCAAGTAGCTGGGACTACAGGCGCCCGCCACAACGCCCGGCCATTTTTTTTTTTTTTGGTTGCAGCCACCATTGTTGTTTGGCGGGTCCAGGCTGGATTCGAACCCACGAGCTCAGGTGTACGTGGCTGGCGCCTTAGCCCGTTGAGCCACAGGCGCCGAGCCTATGTCCGCCATTTTTTGTTATAGGCATTATGGCTCCTCCACCTGGTATGAGACCACCCATGGGCCCACCAATTGGACTTCCCCCTGCTCGAGGGACACCAATAGGTATGCCCCCTCCTGGAATGAGACCCCCTCCACCAGGAATTAGAGGTGAGTGGGAGCATAGGGACTCAATTAGCCAGCCAGGAACCTGAATATTTATAAGATCTTTTTCTAACTGTTTTTGTTTCCTTTTCAGGTCCACCTCCCCCTGGAATGCGTCCTCCCAGACCTTAGGATACTGATACTATTAATTCATCTCAGTCACTTCCCCCTCACCCTGCAACGTGTCTTGTGAAATCATGTAGAGTGTTTGTGAGCTTTTTGTCCCCTTTCTGCATTAATAATAGCTAATAATAAATGCATAGAGCAATTAAATTGTGAGGTACTGTTGTACATTTTTTTTTAATTTTGTTGAGGTTAGTGTCAAAACTGGACTTTTTCTAGTCTTGAAGATAATTGTGGATGAGGCAGTTCCTATTAAGCAATTCATTCCAATTATTTTCTCTCTGATTCTTAGGATTTAATGATTGTGATACTTGTTCCTGCTTCCTAACCTTCATTTTGTGATTTGACTGGTGTTGGGTAGTAACCCTTATAAATAAGGCAACTCGTGACCAGGGGGTTTAAGTGATTGTGCTGCTTCAAACTTGGCTTCTTCCCTCTCACTAAACTATCAGCATTATCTGAAGGGAAGTGGGGATGGCATGAAAAGCCTTGGAAGGCCATCTTTGTACTTAAGGAAATTGTGGTACTGAATCAGACTTACACTCATTAAATCAAAGCATTTGGAATTTGGATCATTGCTTTTTGTGGAACTTGAAACTTCAATTTTTACAGTGCTCTGTGAACAGAGCTGAGGACCTGTTACTGAAATAACTGTTCTCTACTGGTAAGTATTTATTTATAAATTACTAAAAGAGTGGCAGAGCCTCAGTATTGTGAGGCAGGGAATTGCATATTTGAGGTAATATGTTCTATTCCTTATAATAAACATTTATTTAGGGTCTATAATCTAGACCCTAAAATACATTTGGCATACTAAAGTACAAATGATGCTTATATTCACCTGTATCAGAGTGACAGAGTCTCTGTATCAGAGACTAACTCTGCGTTAAATAGTTAAGGAATGCTCTTGTAACTAGGTCCAGTTTGAGTTAGTTATTGAACAAATAAGTACGTTTTAGAAGGGAAGAGGGAGGAGATTTTTAGGTTTTGCTACTAAGGTTTCAACTAGGCAGTGAGTGAATAATCCGTATTGATTATAGGAGTTAGCTTTTCAGTACTACTGAGAGATTGGTGCCAGCTCCATAGTACAATAGAGGTAGACTGACTAGAATTTTATTTTCTCTTTTGAATGTACCTGCAGTAGTTGTCAGATACATTTTCCATCTTTTAAGTCATGTGCTTGCAGGTGAAAAGGTTCCAAAGAAAAGAAATCATCAAAGTGACTGTCGTCATAGTCACCAACTTTATATGGTCTCTCCCAAAGTTGTTTCCAGGACTGATGGTCCTTCTCAGGTAAGGAACATAAAGTAAACAAATGATACCACCTTTTTTAGATTTATGTGGGTGGTATGTGAAGACCTGTATTTTCTCCTCAGTCTGCTCTTAGAACTACGATAATTGTGACACTTTTTTATTTTTTGTAGGGAAGCATTTCTCCTTGAGTAGGTCTGTTGGTATTGATGACCCTGAGATTTTGACATGTGTGATCATGCAGCAAAATTGAGGAAAACCTGTTTTTAATGCTTTTTTTAACTAAAAATGACTGGTTTGTAAGTTGAAGGTGAGTTATAAAAGCTCTAGACCTGTATAGTATTTGCTTCTAATAGCTGTTTTGGTGGTGGTAATACCATTTTCTTTTTTTCCAAAGCTTACTTGACTTTCTGAGAACCTTCATAGTTTATGAGTTATACTAATATAAAAGAAGACAGCTTGGGACATAGATTTTAATATGGTTGGGGGTGGCTTAAGATTGGTGTGTAAATCTTTTGTTATGGATTGCTAATTCTAAGCTTCTGTAGGATAACATTAGGGACACATCAACATAACATTCTTGGTCTTAAATGCTTTTGTTACCTAGAAATAATCCTAGGTTCTTAACGTTTCAATTTTGCATGTCTCATCGAGAACTTGGTTTGGTAACAACTTCTGATTTCCTGATATACATAATTTTATGAAATCTTAAATCCATAAATATGTTCATGTTGCTTGTCATGTTTGATAAATGTTTTCATTGTGGTTTGCAGAACAGTTTCAAATGGAATTCTAGGGATTTAATAGTTATTGTACCTTACCGTAGGTTATGAAGTTTTTGAGATATTCTGTGTATATATGACAGGTAAACTGGTCTTGATCCTGTAAGGATTTCAAAAGTTACTTAGGAAGTTACGTGCTTTTGACCTCATTAGTTCTCAGTTAATATTATGATATACAACTTTAGAAGTCTTCTAATTAATATACTGGTGTTTTGTTTCTTACATAAATAATTATGGGATAATAGTGCTTCTCTAGAAATTTCATAATCATTTAATCTATGATTTACATAAATAATTATGGGATAATAGTGCTTCTCTAGAAATTTCATAATTACTTAATCTACTATGTTCATCTTAGAAAGGTAATAACCTTTACTGATTTCAACATGTACTCAATGATATTCTTATATTGTATGTTTTAAGAAATATATATATATATTTTTTGAGACAGAACTTCAAGCTGTCACCCTGGGTAGAGTGCTATGGCATCACAGCTCACAGCAACCTCCAACTCCTGGGCAGGTCTCCTGCCTCCGTCTCCCAAGTAGCTGGGACTACAGGCGCCTGCCACAATGCCTGGCCATTTTTTGGTTGCAGCCGTCATCATTGTTGTTTGGCAGCCCCGGGTTGGATTCGAACCTGCCAGCTCAGGTGTACATGGCTGGCGCCTTAGCCGCTTGAGCCACAGGCGCCGAGCCATTTTAAGAAATATTAAGGGCAAGAATGAGGCAGGTGAGATTTTCAAATGTGTTTTATCCAGATGCTGATATGTTACTGTATTCAGTCTTACTCACACTTATATTCTAGCTCCCTTGGTCCTGTTCATATGCATAATAATGCTCAGTAGATTAATATTTTGAAGTGAAGCCAAGATATGTTTTCATGAGTTTTTCTTATAATGAGAGAATGACAAGAAACTGAAGTGATACATTTGTAAGTTGCACCTTTTTCAGACTCATGTAATACTCTTTTACCCACTTAGTTGATGACTCAGAAAGGAAGAGAGAATTTGATCCTGAGTTTTCTGCTGTGTGGATCCTAACAAGTAGTGTCGCAACGAGGCTGAAAATCATATTAGCTGCTTTTAGGAAAGAAACATAATTCGCTCAGGTAAAATAACCTTGTAACGGCAAGTAAGAGTATATTGCAGAGGCCTTGGCTAGGTTCATGATGACATAGGACCTTGTCTGAACACAATGATTTCAAAACTGGAGCTTAAAATGACACTGAAAACCAGTCAATGTGCCTCACTAGATTTTTCCAGTTTCAAGATTTTTAATAGAAAATCTTAGCTTGATATATGAAAATATTGAATACTTAGAAATGGAAGATGTAGTATTGTACTTTGCCAGTTCCTCACATATCCTTTATTTACATGGATACGCTGAGCTAATTTCTTTTTCTTTTTTCTGTACTTTGTATGTTGTTGAAAGCTAAAAGGAAACTTACCCTTGGATCACAGAAGGTACAGGCACCTAGTGAGACATAAACAAGAACATGGTAAAATGAGACTGTACCTCTCGGATAAAAAATGTGCCACAGTTCTAGGGTTCTAAGTGATGTCCAGGAAGAAGGAGGAATAATATTTATGGAGCAGATATTGTGGAACACAGTGAGTATGGTACATGACTTCACATGAATGTTGTTGACATTTTAGGATAGTTAATTTTGTGTTTCTTTTTTGTTCATATGTCTATAATTAATTCACTTGTACAGAGCTCATCACACAAATAGATGTTTTAAGTGAAAGAATGAAGCAGCATTACTAAATTTATGTCAGAAAGCAAGTTTGTAGGTACTTCCTTATAATGGAATAGCTAGCTGATTAGAATCTAGGCCTGTTTAATATCTGACTTCATTCTCCTATACACTAAAGTAGCCAGTCATTCCTAAACAGAGGTCAGTTGAATTATTTAGTACTTCCACGTTTACATGGATGGAGCTAGAACATATTCTTCTTAGCAAAGTATCTCAAGAATGGAAGAAAAAGTATGCAATGTACTCAGCCCTACTATGAAGCTAATTTATAGCTGTCATATGAAGGGTATAACCCAACTATAACACAAGAATATGGGGAAAGAGGCAAGGGTACGGAGGGGAGGAGGGAGGTTGGGGCGGAGGGAGGGTAATTGGTGGGGCCACACCTATGGTGCATCTTAGAAGGGTATAGGCGAACCTTACCAAATGCAGAATACAAATGTCTTCATATAATAATTGAGAAAATGCCAAGAAGGCTATGTTAATCAGTTTGATGAAAATAATTAAGATTGTATATGAAACCAGCACATTGTACCCCTTGATTGCACTATTGTACACAGCTATGATTTAATAATAAAGATAATAAAGTTTAAAAAAGAAAAAGAATTATTTAGTACTTACCAGTACTTATTTTGTTTCATACCTTTCTTTGATATTTACAGTTTGTTATTTTTGGATAATAGGTAGAAATCATAAGTGCCGCTTGAGATTATAGGAGTGAGGAGCACTTAATTATAGAGCAATATTTGAGATAAAGTTCTGAAGTAGATTTGATAAGCCAACAGAAAGTGAAGTGGGGGCTCAGCGCCTGTGGCTCAGTGGGCTAAGGCACCAGCCACATACACCTGAGCTGGCGGGTTCGAATCCAGCCCAGGCCTGCCAAACAACAATGACAGCTGCAACCAAAAAATGGCCAGGCATTGTGGTGGGCACCTGTAGTCCCAGCTACTTGGGAGGCGGAGGCAAGAGACTCGCTTGAGCCCAGGAATTGGAGGTTGCTGTGAGCTGTGATGCTATGGCACTCTATCCAGGGTGACAGCTTGAGGCTCTGTCTCAAGAAAAAACGGTGAAGTGGGGAGTATTTTAAATGATATATTGCTAAAGAGATGAGGTGGTCTTACAAGGTGAGAGATAATTAATGAGAAGAAATAATTCTATTTCTTCTGCTTTCAGCATCATCTCTGTTGAACATTGGAATTAGCTTTTTAAATATAATACCTACTTGCCTATGATTTTAAGAACTAATGTGAGATGGAAATGGTTAGGAGAAGATTGACTGAATTAATTTTCATTTTCTTTTTTTTTTTAAGATTTGTATATTTAATTTTATTTTATTTTGTTGCAGTTTGGCACGGGCTGGGTTTGAACTTGCCACCCTCAGTATATGGGGCCAGTGCCCTGAATTAATTTTCTTGAGCATGATTTAAATATAAAAAAGTGAGTTTGGTATTAAGTGCCCCAGATGCAAGAAGGATACTCATAGTTCGATTAGATTTTTGTTTAATGTGGATATTTTGTATTTAATGGCTGAGGATAATATAGTAACCTAAAGTGTAGGTATTTGTACATCTGAAGTTTTGAACTGTCTTCCTTCTTACATATGATTTCTTTGTATGGCTCTTTTGTAAGTTTATTTTGTTAGATCATTTGTTCTTTGCTGGAAAAAATAAAGTTGAAAGGACATGGTTCCAGAAATCAATAATTTCATATGTACTAGGAGATGTTTCAGGAAAAGTAGTATGAATTTTATGATAGGCATAAAATTAGGAGTGGGTTACCTTATCTTGGTTCTTTGTGTTACAGATGTTAGGACTTAGTTTAGGTCTCCTTCAGAATCCGTTTGTTGGACTTTGTTCTTAATCTGTTCAACTAGCTTTCATTTAACAAAATGAAGCCCATCTTCCTTTATCCTATATTATTTGTTTATACTTAACTCTGGAAAATTTTGCTGTATATTGTTCTTAAATTGATGTACATTAAATTATTGGGGAGAATAGTAAGTTGATAACATCTGTATGTGGTAACATTAGGATATTTTCATTTCATTTCATTAGATAATTGGCTTGTAGAAATGAATTATATTTTCTTCACATTTCCCCCCTAATTCTGTGTCACTTGAATAATCGTTGCTATTTCATATCCATTGTCACATAAATCTGATCATTCTTACAGGCTAAATATTGTCCCATGGGTAGTGGTATGCTGTCTGGAGGTGTTAATCTTTTTACATAGTTGTTTTAGTCATTGGGAAAAACTTTGGAAAAGACCTTGGCTGGATTTATGATGAGCTGTGTTTAATGAGCATGATGAAGTAAAGCTCAATGAAATTACTCTGAAGTCCAGCCGAAGTATTAATCTAAGGACTCATGACACAAATATTCTGTATATAAGTTCTTAGTAAATTTCCCAAGGTTTTTTCCCAAGAGTACTGTGAAGGCTAAGGAGAATGGCACTGTAGGTTTTTCCACTGCACGAAGGGAAGTTGGTTCTGCATCCATTAGTACAATTTTCTTTTGCAGAGTTTTTGTGTTCATAGCACTGGTATATCTCACCTTTGTTTTTCCATTATGCATTTCAAATGATAACTTCAAGAAAGTAGTGACTTTTATTAGTAAGAAGCTATTATGGTTTTTTCCTCAATCACCATCCCAGTCCAACATTGTATGGAAATTTCTTAATCATATTTCCTGTCACTGTGAGGCAGCTTCCTCATTCATCACATAAATGAGAAATTGCTAGTTTGTTGGTGAGATGATCATTGTTTTGGTCTGATGAGAATTTACTTAATTTATATTTTTGGTTAAATGCTAAAGTTACATTTGAGGGACTACTTTAATTCTATTCTTAAGTTACCATTTTATGTATCTTGGTGAGACAAAGATTTAATAAACATTTTGGACTCCATATGATTCATTTAAGGGAATGAAATTGGCATTTTGACTTTTCTTATGCTGAGCCCTCGATGAAATAATTTACTACATACCATATTTATTTTATTTATTTATTTTTTGGGACGGAGCCTTAAGCTGTCACCCTGGACAGAGTGCTGTGGCATCACGGCTCACAGCAATCTCCAATTCCTGGACTCAAGCGAGTCTCCTGCCTCTGCCTCCCAAGTAGCTGGGACTACAGGTGCCCAGCCACAACACCCAGCCATTTTTTTGGTTGCAGCTGTCATTGTTGTTTGGCCGGCCCAGGCTGGATTCGAACCCGCCTGCTCAGGTGTACTTGGCTTGCGCCTTAGGCCGTTGAGCCACAGGCGCCGAGTCATACCATATATTTTTTGAATGATATCTCTAATCTCACAATTATATACTATTTATTTTTGCTTATGAGTCATAGGTCTTTTGTTATATCTCATTGGCATTCAGCGATTAGACGTTGTTTTTTGCTTTTAGTAGCTTTTATGAGGGGAGGTTTAGTGAGTAAATAGGTAATTTAGAAAATGTATGTGTAAAAAATATGCCATTGACAGTTGAATATAGCAAGATCTTATCTTCAAGTAGTCATAATTAGTTCAAAGGTCTATATGTGTGTTAAGTGTTTGTGTATGTACATAATATGTATGTACATATTAACAAATGATGTGGGTGTTGATACTGTTTGACCATGTGAGAATTTGTTTTTATACCGAAAAGCTGTTGGGGTTCACAGAAGTGAATATTCTTTTAAAAAATAAGGTAGTTAAGTTCTTTTGCAGTTTTTGCCTTTATCAAGTCCCTGTTTTCCTGTTAGACACATTAATGTATTAATAACATCTCAGATTGGTTTGATAAGAGTGCTCCTGATCTAGGCAGAGAGCTAGAAGCTGAATGAATTGAGAAAAGTGAGCTGATCCCCCTTCTACTAAATGAATTAGATTAAAAGCAAGCAGTTAAGTGAGAAAGAGAAGGAGTGAACGTGGGATCTGTTAAGGTATAGTGATGACATGGGCTCTTTGACCTTGAAATGTTGGTTGCAGTCTAGAGGATTCAATACAAATAACCCCATTGTGGCTAATAATGCAAATAATAATTACTGGAAGAGAAGACCTCTTTTGTAGATTTTTTTTTGGGGGGGGAGCTGAATGATAGTGGGAGGGTTGGCTTGATTGTGAGATAATGAGACTTATTTCTTTTTTTTTGAGACAGAGTCTCACTTTGTCACCCAAAGTAGAGTGCAATGGTGTCATAGCTCATAGCAACCCCAAACTCTTGGGCTCAAGTGAGTCTCTTGCCTCAACCTCCCAAGTAGCTAGGACTACAGGTGCCTGCCACAATGCCTGGCTATTTTTATTTATTTATTTATTTATTTATTTTTTGCAACTTTTGGCTGGGACTGGGTTTGGACCTGCCACCTCTGGCATATGGGGCTGGGTATATGGCCCTACTCCTTTGAGCCACAGGTGCCACCCAGGGGAAACTTCCTTCTGTAACTTCTTTCTTTTTTTTTGCAGTTTTTGGCTGGGGCCAAGTTTGAACCTGCCACCTCTGACCTCTGGTATATGGGGCTGGTACCCTACTCCTTGAGCTACAGGCACCACCCTCGCCTGGCTATTTTTAAAGACAGAGTCTGGCTCTTCCTCAGGCTGGTCTTGAACCCTCAGGCAATCTAACTGTCGTGGCCTCCCAGAGTGTTCAGATTACAGGCGTGAGCCATGTCACCCAGCCTGAGACTCATTTCTTGAAGTAGATGACAGTTTCAGTTCCTGCAAAGGAAATCTTTTTATTTTTTTAATGAGATTTTCTTGTTTATTATGTGAAAACATTTGTGTTCTGTGCAAAGGAAATCTGAGATCAGCCAAGCTATAATTTATGATAGAAGTGATTTGATGGGAGTAATGGAAGCAATAGATGGTTGAATGCATTGGTTAATGGGAAGATGGAAAGAAGGGAAGAAACCAAGTTTAAAATGATTGAAGCATGTCCTTGAGTTGTATGAAGACATATAAATTTAGGGTAATGTCAGGATTGTGGTATTTGTTGGCAGTAAGAAAGCTTTTTTCTTTTTTTGAGAGAGAGTCTCACTTTATCGCCCTCAGTAAGGCGCTGTGGCATCACAGCTCATAGCAACCTCAAACTGTTGGGCTTAAGTGATTCTCTTCCCTCAGCCTCCCAAGGTAGCTGGGACTACAGGCGCTTGCCACAACGCCCAGCTATTTTTTATTGCAGTTGTCATTGTTGTTTAGTTAGCTTGGGCTGGATTCGAACCCATGACCCTCGGTGTATATGGTTAGTGTCCTAGCTGCTGAGCTATAGGCACTGAGCCAAGAAAGGTTTACTGCTTAAATTTTGGAACAGTGGGGTGGCTCCTGTGGCTCAGCAAGTAAGGCACCAGCCCCATATACCGAAGGTGGCAGGTTCAAGCCCGGCCTCGGCCGAACTGCAAAACAAACAAAAAAAATAGCTGGGCGCTGTGGCGGGCACCTGTAGTCCCAGCTACTCGGGAGGCTGAGGCAAGAGAATCGCTTAAGCCCAAGAACTGGAGGTTGCTGTGAGCAGTGTGACGCCACGGCACTCTACCCGGGGCGATAAAGTGAGACTCTGTCTCTACAAAAAAAAAAAAAAAACCAACAACCAATGACAACACTCCAGCTCCCATGAGAAAACATAGATGGATAAGCCCAGTAAGGAGGCCATTGCAGAGGGCCCGGAGAGAATGAACTGAGGCTTCCACTAGGATGGTGGTGGAGGTGGGAGGGAGAGCATGGAAGGTTATGAGAGATGTATAAGAGGTAAAATCCACAGGCTGTGGTGACAAGGTAACTGAGGAGGAGGAGGGAGACACGGTGAGCATTTTGCCTCCCACATGTCTGGTTGGCATCACTAAGGAGATGGCAGAGCCACTTGTAAGACTAACAACGGATAAAGTTTGATGGGAGAGGTCTTGAGTTGTGAATGTGTAAGGTGTTAAGATCTATTCATGACGTGCAGTTAGTGGTGTTACATACACAGGTGATTACATAGCGCTGAGACTCGGCAAGGATTCTGCACTGAGATATAAACTTGGGAGTCATCAAGAAATGGGAGACAGTCACTGCCAAGGGCAGCGATAAGAGAGAGTTCAGGAACAAGAGTGGGGCTTAGGATTAAGTCCCGGAGAACTCCCCCATATAATGCTAAGGAGGACTTGTGTGCAAAGAGAACAGAAAAGGAGTGGGGAGGAAGCTTGGTATCCAGAAGCTCAGGGAAGAAAAGCGTTGAGGAGCATGGTCGGCGGTGCCCACTACTGCTAAGAGGTCAGCTAAGATCAGAGCTGCCAAATGCTCTTTGGATTTTTCATCATGAAGGTCATCAGTGACCTTATTGGGAATCCAATAAGGGATGGGGGAAAGCAGCCCAGAGTGGGTGAAAGGTGATCAGAAAGTAAGGCTTGGAGTCAGCAAATACACACAATTCTTGTGTGAAGTCAGCTACACAAGAAGAGAGGCTGGCAATAGCTCCAAGGGAATGAAAGTGTCAGTGGAGCTTTTGTTTTGCGTGTTTGAAAACGAAGAGACTTTCTGAATAAATTGAAAGGAACGTTTTGGTACACCTTCTGACTTTTCATCCATCCCTCAAACTTCCTGGGACCCCAGTGGAACAAAATTAACTGATGGCAAACACACAGATCTCCCAAACACCCAAAACCTCTCCCCTCAGTGCCACTGTCTTATTAAGGGACAAGGATTTCCCTTTGATTTTCCCAGACCCCAGTCTCCCCTTTCCTCTTCCAAATCTCATTAGGAAGTCAAATTAGGAAGCCTACACGCAGCCACGTTTTGTTTTTCAGCAACAGCCCTGCCCCTCTTTACTGAGCCTGCCTAAGGTTAATGGGATTCCTTCCCTCAGCCCAGTAGAAAGGAACGGTGACCTACTTTGAGAGGTCCTGCCCGTTGAAACTGACTTGTTTTTCAATGATCTTCATCTTTATCCCCAGGACCACTTCTCAAAGGACAGCCATGAATGAACAAATTAGCTGCTGACTTGTTTAGCTCAATAAATCAAGCTGTGGCCCCCACAGCTGGGAGTGCAGGTAGAGGCAGGAAAGACAAATTCTGAACAGAACCCACATCCTTCACTAGTTTCTCGGGCACCTAAGAAGAAAATGCCCAGGTTTCCTGCAAATCAATTCTGAATGCATATCACCCAGTTCCTCCAATTTCATTTGAATGCTAACAATTACTTACTGGAACTTTTTTTTTTTTAATTAAATCATAGCTGTGTACATTAATGCAATCATGGGGTACAATGTGCTGGTTTCATATACAATCTGAAATATTTTCATCAAACTGGTTAACACTACTTACTGGAACTTTTAAAAATAATTATTTCTTTTCTTATAATGAAGCCTGCAAAGGATTGTCACTCCCCTTAAATGATTCCCAGCCACTCTCTTTAATTAACACTGATTAGACAAAGGCCCATGTTTGTGAGGTCAGTGGAGCAGAGACATGGTCACCCTCTCCAGAAATCCAAAGCCTCAGTTCTCCAAGAGGCCAGGGGCATGTCTCTCTTAAATCAGAGCAGGTCCGTGGACATCTTCAGAAACTGTCTTCTAAAAGAAGAAAGGCTTTGAACTAGAGAAGCAGTGGTAGATCTAAGCCTCCAGATGGATGTGGAGTCCTACATGGCTCCTGTATAAACACAGAGTTTTCCAACCATCCAGCACTTAAACAAACCTTTTTCTCCACACACCTGGAATTTCAGCCTAGTGAAGGTCTTGGACGCCCCCTCGTGGCTCAAGTGAGTTTTTGCAACTTTGAAAACGAACGCTCTGAATGAATGAGTAGTTTAGGAAACCATCCTGAGTCTTGCTGGTGTTAATCTTCAATTTAGAAAGGGATAATAAGTCTCTAAAAAAAGTATGAAAATCCAATGGTGTTTGTTTTGTTTTTTTTTTCTTTATACAAAGTCTCAAGCTGTTGCCCTGGGTAGAATGCCGTGACATCATAGCTCACAGCAACCTCCAACTCGGGCTCAAGCAATCCTCTTGCCTCAGTTTTTCTGTTTTAGTAGAGATAGGAGTCTCACTTTTGCTCAGGCTGGTTGCGAACTCATGAGCTCAAGCTATCCACCCACCTCGGCCTCCCAGAGTGCTAGGATTACAGGTGTGAACCACCTCGCCCGGCTGTGGGTTTTTTTGTTTGTTTGGTTTGGTTTTTGTTTTATTTTGTTTTGGGGTCAGAGTTTTTACCCTGTTGTTCAGGCTACAGTGCCACGGAGTCAGCCTAGTGCACAATAACCTCAAACTCTTGGGCTCAAGAGATCCTTTTGTTTCAGCCTCTATAGTAGCTGGGACTACAGGCTCCTGCCACCACAACCTGCTAATTTTTCTATTTTTTAGTAGCTCAAATGATCCTCTTGATTCAGCCTCCCAGAGTTGTAGGAGTACAGGCATGGGCTGCACCTGATCCCCCCCCCCCAAAAAATTATGTTTTTGCCTTTTGTTGTTGTTGTGCTTTTGGAAGTTTTCTTTGGAAAAGCTGAAAGAGAAGGAAATGAATTTTTACTAAGTCCAATCATGTATTGGTTAGTATGATAAACAATTTCCTCACAATAAAACTTTGGGATAGGTCTGATAATGCAGAGCCATCTTGTAGATGTAGTAACTACAAAGAGAGGTGAGGTAAAAAGCCCCTGTCACATAGCTAATAAATAAGTGGCTGGACCCAAGATTCTGACCCAGCTTTGTTCCAGTGATATGGAGTCTACATATCATCCTGCCTCTCTGCCTGTAAAAAAAAGAAACATTTCTCCATGTTTTCCTTTGTTTCTAATTTTTCTGAAGTGTATTGTCTGTTCATATCTTTCTTTCTCTAGTAGGATTGTGGCCTTTTTTCACCAGTGTGGATTAGCTGTGTCCACAGTATTGATGTTGACACTTGGTCAGCCACACCTCATGGAGAGATTTTTTTGCCGACATGTCATTTTTCTCTCCAGTTCAGTACTGTTATTTTCATTATACAGATGTTGTAATCGACATATAACTCAATTTGTTGATTTCTTCCTTTGTAATTGCTTTCATTGTTGCAAAGTTGAGAAAATTAGCATTTCTCTAATAGATCTGAAAATTTTACTGTTTTCTACAGTGTGGCTGTTTTCTATTTGATTCTGGACCTGTTATTATTATTTTATGGTATATGACATTAGATGTGAATCTAATCTTTTTTATTGCTATTACCTTAGCCCAATCCCTCTTCTTGCACTATCTATCTTTCCTTTCCCGCTAATTCGAGCAACCTATTTTGTATTAGTCTTTATAATTTCTAGGATCTCCAATTTGTGCTGCTGATTTCTATTCTGATTATCAAATACTCTGCTAGATAGTGTGGCTAGATCAAATCTCTTTGCTAGAAAACTAATACACATTTAAATCCCAGATTTGAAAAACTGAAAATCAAATTAACAAAATATCATCCTGGCATATAAAACTGCATGCATAATAACTTTTACTATAGTTGGAACAAATTAAAGAACTCCAGTCCTGTCTAGTATTTTCTAAAGAAAAGTTATATGGGGTCTTATTCATCTCATTATTTTTGTTATAGAAGTAATAAATACTTGGAAGTGATATTTAATTAAATTTGAAGGTCAAAGGAAGTACAAGGGCTCCACATTCATTTCTTAGATTAATTCATTTATTTCAATAAACATTTGAAGGGAATTCACTGCATGCCAAGTTCTAAGCCAGGCATTGGGATATAACTGTAAACATAACAGAAATGGTCCCTACCCATTGAAACCTGGTGGCGAAGACAGATGTTAACAAGAAATTCCAAAGAAAGAATGAGCTCAGCAAGCTATAGAAAGGTAGAAAGGGGGCTATAGGCAATTCAGGGAGAGGTCAAGAAATGTTTCCTTCATAAAGTATTATTTAAACCGGGGGTCAGGGAGAATTTTTCAGTCAACAATAAGAGAAAGGTAAAGGGTGTATCTGAAGATGCTAAAAAAAAATGCTCTCAGGCCCTTATAGATTCATATTTACCATATTACCCAACGTAAGTCAGGTATTTTCTACAGGCATGGGTTGCTCCAAATTTCCCACACCTTGAAACACTTACCACATTTGGAGAGTACCTCACTTAAGATACAGGCTTGGTGACAATAGAGCTAGCCAAAATGCATTTCCCCAAGGCCTTGTTCTCAGATGGTTACTTCCCTTGGCTGGGCAGGTACCAGGATAATGTGTTGGGGTAGACGCTACAGATGTTTGGTCTCTACTGATCTAGATCCCTGAGTAGAGCTGTTTTTGTCCCTTTTATGTTGTCATGGTAAATAGTGTCATTCATGGGGAGTACAGGGTATGAATGAGTAACTTGACCTTAAAATCACATACTTAGGGAGATGGGAAGGCGATAGGTGGAGTGGTCAGACTCCATACAGTGGAAGAGGAAGGCAGCTCCTTAAGGGACTGCTGGACCCCTATCCCACCCCTCCAAGGTCCAAGAGCTAACTGGGGAGGGGGCGTGAAGCAGCCCCGCCCAGATGCCAGTGCTCTCTGCCTGGCAGTTACTAGAAGGCAGGCCAGACCCTGTCCAGGCAGTCCCTAGGTGAGCAAAGCCCAGCCTCCATAGACTACAATCCTTGTACAAGCCAGGTCTTTCAAGAAGCTGCTAAAACCACTGACCTACATACCAGAAAATGCACACACAGGAAAAGGAAATTAAATTCCCTGACTTGCACCTAACTTGCAGACTATGTCAGCGGTTTATAAAGACCTCCACATAAAACATCTCATTAGGTCCTCACAGCACCACAAACAGGTATTGTTAGGTGAAGACACTGAGACTCTAAAGAGGGTGAGCCACCAGGTCTAGAGCTAAGAAGTGGGGAACTGAAGCCATCACACACACACTGGTCCGTGGACTGGGCACCTAGGCTCTGGGGTATAGCTGTGAAACTTAGGGTCCCTGCCTTCAGGAGTTCCCTTCAGTCTAGCTGGGGAGACTGAGCAGTGAAGAAGTGGTTACAGCCTGGCAGCACCTGTGGCTCAAAGGAGTAGGGCGCCAGCCCCATATGCCGGAGGTGGCGGGTTCAAACCCAGCCCCAGCCAAAAACTGCAAAAAAAAAAAGGAAGTGGTTACAGCGATCGAGTCTGGCTGCAGAGACCGGTACAGTGTGGGAATAAGGACAGAAGCACCTGCCTCAGCTGAGGTGGGAGCTCCGGGGAGAGGTGACACATAACCTGTGGCTTGAAAGATGAGTAGACCAGTGATTTTCAAACTTGAGGTACATCAGGATCACCCAGTAGGATTTTAAAAACAGATTGCAGGGTCCTACCCTCAAGTCTCTAGTTCAGTAAATCTAGGGTGGGGCCCACAATTTACGATTTCCAAGAAGTTCCTAGGGGATGCCCATGCTACTGGCACAAGGACGACGCTTCTCTCACATCTGAAGAGCTCGCCCGACAATGCCAGTGCAGCAGGACTTGGCCGGCCTGGCCAGGGCCCAGGGAGCTTCTAAAGAGCAGGAGGGAGGTAGGGAGAGGCAGGGAGAGGCAGCGGCACCGGTTCTCGTCAACCTGCTAAGGCCATAGCCAGGGCTCAGGGCAGGCTCTTCCTCCACTCCAGGGCCAGAACCTACACTGGCAACAGGCTGAAACGTGAAGACCACCCAGACCATCTCCGAGTGTCCCTACAGTACCTCTCTCAGTAACAGGAAGGGTCATGATCCCTCTGGTGCCAGGCATGGGGCTGAGGACTGTACGCAGGTTAGCTCGTTTAACCTCACAATAACCTTTGCACGAGACACATGCAGTCACCATTTTAAATATGTGGACACTGAGGCCCAGAAAGTTTTGGTAATTTGCCGGAGGATACACAGCCAGAGGTGATGCCAGGATGCACACCTCGTATCCTGGTATCCAGGCTGCCCTTCCCCTCTGCCCTTTGTTGGGTCCCATCTTGCTGACAGATACCAAGGGGTCCAGTCCCATGGACCCAAGCAAGTCCGGGATCATCACTTTCTAGGGCCAGAGGAGGGCCGTCAGAAGCAGCAGTCCCCAACAGAGGGACTCCCAAGCAGCTGTGGTGGCTGGTGTGCTGTGGCTATTAGCTGAACTGACAGACCAGCTGGTGCCCAGCCAAGGACTCCCCACCATTAGCCTGGAGGCTGGAGTCAGGCCTGGCTGCCTTTAAGCCTTAGCCCCCTACTGGCTGTCTCTTAAGTTCTTCACCTCTATACGCCTCCATTGCCTCTCTACCAAACAGGAAAATCATTCTATCCCCACGAGACTGTCCTGAGGGGAAAGTGAAATGACATGGTTCTGCCACCAGCATGTGCTGAGTGGATGTGGTTCTCTTTTCTCCCCAGACCCTCAGGGGACTGCCGCCATTTGTCGCATGTGGCCCTGGCCATTCCTGAGACTTCCTAGTGAGGAGAAAGAGGTAGAGGAGCTGCCTGCTGTGGCTGTAGACCAGGGTGTAATGCCCACAGCTGGGGCTGCCAGCCAAAGTTCTCTGCCTCTATAGCTGGTCTCCAACTGGAGAGGCCACTTCTTGAGGGCAATGGAGCAGCAGGCTTAAAAAAAAAAAAAAAAAAGTGGCTCGGCGCCTATGGCTCAAGCGGCTAAGGCGCCAGCCACATATACCTGAAGATGGCGGGTTCGAATCCAGGCTGGGCCCACCAAACAACAATGACGGCTGCAACCAAAAAAAATATCTGGGCGTCGTGGTGGGCACTTGTAGTCCCAGCTACTTGGGAGGCAGAGGCAGGAGAATCACTTGAGCCCAAGAGTTGGAGGTTGCTGTGAGTTATGATGTCACAGCACTCTACCCAGGACGACAGCTTGAGGCTCTGTCTCAAAAAATAAAAATAAAGAATAAGAATTATATTAATAATAACAATGATAAGCGAGTTCTGTGGATCCCTTAAAACTGGACATGGGGGTGGTGGGATTCTTTCTGTTTGCTCAGTGGGTGGGCTCAGGACGGAGAAGCGTGCAAACCAGGAGTGGCCAAAGGCAGAGTTCATAGGGAATCCAAGAATCTAACTACTCTCGTCCCTCTTGTCCTCTTTCCATGGTCTGGCCCACGTGTGGAACCCTGGAGCCCCGATGTATTGGTCTCTGTATTTGGTTTCCAGGAGAGCAGCCCCCTCAGCTGAATTTTCAGTGGACAGGACACGCCACTTAATGTCATTCCTGACCATGATGGGCCCCAGCCCTGACTGGAACGTGGGCTTATCTGCAGAGGATCTGTGCACCAAGGACTGCGGCTGGGTCCAGAAGGTGGTGCAAGACCTGATTCCCTGGGACGCAGGCACCGACAGTGGGGTGACCTATGAGGTATGTGTGTGCCTAGAGTGGTGAATGGCAGGACTTTCTGAGAGCCTCCCCCTTGCCCATCCCTGCTCTGGGTGTCCTGGACACTGAGGGGAATATGACCCAGGCTCAGTTGTACCTGAACTTGCATTCTGGTCTAGGAGGCCAGAATCGTCTCCTCTTCCTGTACAGTATGCTTTGGGCTCAGGGAAGTGTCTGTGCAATGGTCAGGAGAGCATGGAGAGGGACTCTGCTTAAGGAGCAGTTACAGGTGAGCAAGAGACCAGCAAGAGAGGGCAAATGCGGGGAAAAGCAGGGAAGTGTATAAGGCTGGGCCAGATCCTGAGGGTTTCCAAGGAGTTGTGATTTTGTCCTGAATGTTCTCTTTCTCAGGGCCTTGCTCTAGGCCACTTCCTGCAGGCAATGGAGGTAGCAGGCCTCTGGTCAACTGCATTGAAATCTAGAGCCATCAGAAATCCAATGGGAGAATAATCTAGAACAGGCATCAGCAAACTACAGTTTACAAGACAAATCTGCCCTACTACGGGACTTGTAAATAAAGTTTTCACAGCCAGCTACACTCATCCAGTCACCTACTGTCTGGGGCTGCCTTCCCACTGCAACAGCTGAGTTGAGTATTGTGACAGACATAGTAGGGCTCAAAAAGCCTGAAATATTTACCCAACTGACCCTGTACAGAAAAAAGTTTGCTGATGCCTGGTCTAGTAGGAGGAGTTTGGGATTCAGGCCAATCTGGCTCAACCATTTCCTAGCTAAGATGACTTTTCTGAAACTCAGCTTCTTCATCTGGGCACAATCTTGTGTGGAAGACTTTTAAAGTATAGCTCTAGAAATTTCCAGGCACAGCATATGACATGAGTAGAAATCCACAAATATAAATAGTACACTTGTTAAATTCCTATCAAGATTTTGTTCCATATAACAAATGGCTTTTGTGGGTCTTACCAGTTTTATTTCTCACTCTCTGCATCTGTGTTTTTCCTGCAGTCACCCAACAAGCCTACAATTCCCCAGGAGAAAATTCGACCCCTGACCAGTCTGGACCATCCTCAGAGTCCTTTCTATGATCCAGAGGGAGGGTCTATAACTCAAGTAGCCAGGGTTGTCATCGAGAGAATCGCCCGGAAGGTATTGGTTTAGAGCTTATTCTGGCACAGACTCTTCCCATCAGGAGTACCAGGGAGACTGCACACCTTTTTGCTCTAGAATTAGGGATTCCCTGGAAGAAAGCACCTGAGGATAAAATTCCTGAGCCTCCCAGAGTTTCCAGCATGCAAATTATTTTATAAAATGTAATTGAGCCAAACGAACTCAGTAGTGAGCACAGTGCTCAAATGAATGATTTAACGCAGGCAAATCAATTTCATTATACGTTCCATAATCAATTACTAATGTCTGCCATGGGTCAGGAGCTAGGCAGCTGTGGCGCCATGTGTTTACCATCCCTACCGTTCAGCCTGCTCTCTTCACATTTCTTTTTTAGTCAGATTGCAAATGTCTGCCCAGAACTTGCCATGGCAAAGGATTTGTACAGATTGAGCATTAGATTTTATGTTCCCCTTCATCCTTCCCCTACACATTCCCTTCTTTCTCTAATGTGAGCCCTCCAAGTACAATTCCTTTTGCAGGGGGAACAATGCAATATTGTACCTGACAATGTTGATGATATTGTAGCAGACCTGGCTCCAGAAGAGAAAGATGAAGGTAGGTTGTCTTCCTTTGTTGGCACAACCCTTCGGGAAAGCAATGTGCTAACAAGTTTTAAGAACCATAAAGGTTTCATATCCTTTAACTTGGTAATCCCATCTCTGAGAATTTCTCAAGAAATAATTTAACCTAAGGCCAAGACTAGGCACAAAGTGCAGGGAAATTGGTGAAATTATGATATCAGAATATGGATTCAAAACATCAGGCCTTTAAAATGATCAGGTGAATCTCGCCTGAATAGGCTTCACATTACTCAGACCACTCTCTGTTTTGACTCCCACACTATGAGGCAGGCCTGGATCATCCACTCCCCCAGCAAGCAGGTGAGGCCCAGCTCCTATAGTCAGCAGGAAGTGACAGAGCCATGATTCAAGCTCAAGTTTTCTCACAAGATCTGGAGCCAGGTAGCCTGGATGGTCTAGGAGAAGGTAACTAGAAGCCCACCTTTCTGCTTCAGTTTCCTCAGCTGTAAAATGGGAATCATAACAGAACCTGCCTCATAGAGAGCTGCTGTGAGGATCAAATGGGATAAAACATGTCAGGGACTTAGGATAATGCCGGCACGTCATGAGTACTCAATGAACATTGTCTGGCCTCATTCTTATCACGACACCTGTGTATGGGATCACAGGTAAGAGAAAGCCACAGCACAAGAAAGGCCCCGTGCTTTCCACAATTGCCTGTGATACCTGCAAGTGTGTGGAAACAAGGTCTGCCAAGGACCTTGAGGATAAGATGTTCACATCTTTTGAGAAAGGAATAGTGAGAGAGGCATTCCAATTATTTAGATATCTATGAGCAAAATGTTAAAATATAATTTTTAAACAAGAATCAAATGGCTGTTTTCCTCCCAGGAGTGCCCAGGTTCACTCAGGCTGGTCTAGCCGCATGGTTTTTCTTGTCTCCAGTGGGCTGGTCTTGGGAGAGGGTCAGTCTCAGCTCCCACAGGCTCCCAAGGAAAAACACATCAAACCCTCTTTCCAGATGACACCCCTGAAACCTGCATCTACTCCAACTGGTCCCCATGGTCCGCCTGCAGCTCCTCCACCTGTGACAAAGGCAAGCGGATGCGGCAGCGCATGCTGAAAGCACAGCTAGACCTCAGTGTCCCCTGCCCTGACACCCAGGACTTCCAGCCCTGCATGGGCCCCGGCTGCAGCGATGAAGGTGAGGAGATAGCCCAGACCAGCAGGGGCTGGCAGCAGCTCAGGAAGGGAGGGGCTGCCTGGCAACATGGGCCCCTCACACCCAGTCAGGCAGCATCCCTGTTGAGGGCACTGTGACCCTGACCCTAGATATCAACGGGGTCCACCTGGGGCACAGCTCGATCTGCAACAGTGCTTGAGGGCTCTGAACACAGAACACGACTTACAACATCCAAAGAATAATTGAGATTGAGGGACTACCCCCATCTCTCTCCAACCATGGAACAAAACCCTCACAAGTTACTAAAGAACTAACAAACATAGACACATCAAATAATTGCAGATCACAAGCAGCCTGCTTCTGTGTCTGAACTCCAGTCTCTTTTTAAGGAGCCAGTGAACAGGGTGGCCAAGACTAAATCAAGATTCTGTAATTCTGACTTAGCCGGTCTCTTCTCTGTGCTCCACCTCAGCCTGAGGCAGAGTGTTCACTGCTTTGTATCCTGACCTTTGGGCTCCCTGCAGAAAATCTCAGTCTGTCTATCCGCAACTGGGCAAAGCTCAGGCTTGAACTATGAGCGTGCAATGTCTATGCCATGATGACTCAAGCTTGAAGACTGTTCTAAGCGGATTGCTATGCAAAGGTTGGCCGCCTGCTTCCCAAGGCATGACTTCTCTCGCTTTCTGGATAGATTTATATACTGTCCTTTGATCTTACAGAGTGTAACGAGGCCATGGGAGGGGATATTTAGGCTGGAAGGGTATATGATGGGAAGAAAGCCACTTTCAAGCTGAGGATTACTAAAGAAAGCTTACCCCCACTGAAGGTCGTTCACTCCCTGGGGGGACTGGGGACACTCTTAAATGCTACTCTTGCTGCACTCCCATGGTGGTTTATTGCTATTTTTTTTTTTTTTTTTTGAGGCAGAGCCTCAAGCTGTCACCCTGGGTAGAGTGCTGTGGCATCACAGCTCACAGCAACCTCCAATTCCTGGGCTCAAGTGAGTCTCCTGCCTCCGCCTCCCAAGTAGCTGGGACTCCAGGCGCCTGCCACAACGCCTGGCCGATTTTATTTTTTGTTTTTTGTTTTTTGTTTTTGGTTGCAGCCGTCATTGTTGTTTGGCGGGCCTGGGCTGGATTCGAACCCGCCAGCTCAGGTTTACATGGCTTAGCCCGTTGAGCCACAGGCGCCGAGCCGGTTTATTGCTATTTCTGCCCCAAATTAAGGTCCTTTGAAGAGGACAAAACTCTGCCGTAGACAAGCCGTTCCTACAAGCAGGCAGAGACAAGTCTGACTGGTCTGTCAACACTAAAGCCTCCTTCTTGGGGCTGGGGATGAGGAGCTCTCTGACCAAGGCCAAAGTTGAGGTCTTTAACCTGCCCCTCCATAGCAAAAAAAATAGCCGGGCGTTGGGGGGGGCATCTGTAGTCCCAGCTACTCAGGAGGCTGAGGCAAGAGAATCACTTAAGCCCAAGAGCTGGAGGTTACTGTGAGCTGTGACGCCTTGCCACTCTACCATGAGCAATAAAGTGAGACTGTCTCTAAAAAAAAAAAAAAAAAAAAATAGTCCTTCCTTCCTCAAGCCTTCAGGCGGCTCCCAGGAGGTAATGACAGTTCTGAAATGTTCTAGACTGTGCCTGTTTTTTCCCTGGGATCCATGCTCCCTAGCAACTCCCCAGCCCAGAGCTAGAGTTCCCATGTACCCACATCAAGTTCCATTCTGCATGTAATTATTTGTGGGAGTGGCTGGAATAGGAAGGAAGCAGAGACCTCTGTGGACATCCTGAAGGAATCGTTTGTATAAGACAAGGCACATGGACTTCCTTGGGTTTTGCAGCTGCCTCTTAGTTAAATTTCTTCCTAACGATCTGGACTAGCCAGTAGGTCTTGTCATATCTCCCTGCTTCTGTCCATTTTACGAGGTACCACTTAAGGGATCTTTTGCAAACAGAACTCTTACGTGTCAGACACCAGCTGGCTGTGGCTTTCTACTGGCTACGCACAAAACTCCTCAGCTTAATACATGTGTCCTGAAATAGTCCCGCAGAGAACCAAAAGCAAATGACACACATCTAACACAGTTTAACATGATACTGTGGTTATCAGAAAGGGCATGTTATCAGAAAAGCACCAGAGGACATCCATTTGTGGGATAATTGAAGGGCCTTTTGAGCCCCGCCTCTCAGAAGACACATGCAGGTTGGCAGTAATATGCAGCCTGCTGGGGTAATATGTTGCCAGATCACGGGAAGCCTGAACTGGGGACATGTCAAGTCCCATCCTCCAGCCACATCACATTGGAACGTAGCTTTCTTACTTGGTTGTACCTGCTGCCTTTAGTTAGCCCTGTCCCCAGGTCTGATATGCGGATTTCAGCTGTTTTTTATCTCACCATCAGCATTGTCCAGCCACAACATCCTTAGGTTAAACACTGTCTAGGCATGACACGCAAGTTGACAGTCTATGGACGTGGGCAGGCTGGCCTCACTCAGACATCAATCCTTCTTTCTGGCTCAATCTCCCAACAGCACACACATGCAAACACTCTATGCAGAGGGATTGCCTGCGTCATTCCCTTCCCCTTAAATACAAATGTCCTTTACCAACAAAACTCCACTCTAATGTTCTTGCCCTGCTATGTAAAATCTTCCCCAGAACACCAAGAAGCAGGTTTTCCCTCCTCTGTGCTCCCTAATACCTGAGTTTACCTCTGTCGTCCTATCTTCAGTGCCTGGAATCAGGTCAATTTATGTACCCATCTTTCTCTTTGGAATAAGATACCTTTGTAACTCCAAAGCACAGTAACTCTTTATTGACGTGAATAAATGAGTATTGGATGGAGAGATGAATGAACAGATAACTTCGTTTTCCTCTTTTTTTAGAACTCAGTAGGCAAACACACACACACACACACCTGTGAAATAGTGTCCCACCACCATCTTGGAAACAGGAACACCAAGCCATGCTGAGAGGTTCAGTGATCTTTCCACCAACCTCCTGAGTGTCTTCTACATGATTAAGGCCTTTGCTAACAGCCACTGATGGGGGCAAAGCTGTAAGTGGCCCAAGATATCAAGATAGAAGGCTGTTCATCTCCCTCCCCATCTTTCTTCTCTCTTGGCACACACAGACATTCCCTCTCCGAGCCCCACTCCACCCTTTGCTCCCCATTAGCACCTGGAATATTCTCTTCTTTGTTACCAACCTCAAGGGAGACAGTGAGATGCTTGTGGCGGCCTGGTGTAATCTGCTCTTTGGGTACACGTCAGTCCTGTGTCCCAAGCCTAATCACAATCCTCAGGAGCAAAATTCTCTCATCGATTTTTCTAGAGTGTAAAGTGGCAGCTTCAGGCAAAATTTCAGGTTCCTCTGAGCAAAACAGCTTGTACCATATCTCAGAATATAGATAATGTCTTTCAGCACTGTCCAGTAGAACTTTCTGCAATGACTTTCTATTCCACACTGTCCAATATGGTAGCCACTAGGTACCCATGGCTATTGCACACTTAAAATATGGTTAGTGACTGAAAAAGTGAATTTCAAATTTTATTTAATGATCTTCAATGTCTGTTACATTTTTTACCATACAAGTGGATTGTGATTTATCTTATATATAAAGTTACATTTTATACTGCATATATGTCTATATATATATTTTAACAACCTTCTACCATCCCAGTATCTTTCAGATGTATTTCCATGGGATAAGGGGTAATCCTGAGTGCTCCACGCAGCTGGAAAGGGGGCATTCCCTCATAGAGAACAGTACCTGATATACAGATTTTTTGGTGGGGGGGGAGACAGAATCTCATTTTGTTGCCCTCAGTAGAGTGCGGTGGCGTCATAGCTCACAGCAACCTCAAACTTTTGGGCTCAAGTGATCCTCTTGCCTCAGCCTCTCCAGTAGCTGGGACTACAGGTGCCTGCCACCATGGCTGGCTAACTTTTGTTTTCACTAGAGACGGGGCTCATGCTCAGACTGGTCTTGAACTAGTGAGATCAGGCAATCCGCCCGCCTCGGCCTCCCAGAGTGCTACAGATTTAGCCTTCCAACGTGTGCTTCCCTCCTTCCTAACTCCCCTTGACCGCCGGCTGGTTCCGTTCGGGAGTCAGTTCCCTTCGCGGTCCGGCCGCAGCGCCCCGCTGCAGCGCGCGCTCGGTGTGTTGCAGACGGCTCCACCTGCACCATGTCCGAGTGGATCACCTGGTCGCCCTGCAGCATCTCCTGTGGCACAGGCATGCGCTCCCGGGAGAGGTACGTGAAGCAGTTCCCGGAGGACGGCTCCGTGTGCACACTGCCCACCGAGGAGACGGAGAAGTGCACAGTCAACGAGGAGTGCTGTGAGTGCAGAGCTGGGCGGGCGGGCGGACGGGCGGGGAGGCTCCCGAGGCCGCGGGAGCGACTCAACTCCGTGGGACTCCCCAGCGCCCAGCAGCTGCCTGGTGACCGAGTGGGGCGAGTGGGACGAGTGCAGCGCCACCTGCGGGATGGGCATGAAGAAGCGGTACCGCATGGTCAAGATGAGCCCCGCTGATGGCTCCATGTGCAAGGCCGAGACGTCCCAAGCGCAGAAATGCATGATGCCCGAGTGCCGTGAGTGCGCGTGGGGGCGGGGGGCGGGGGCGAGACCAGGGACAGAAGTCGAGGCCCCCTACCACCGTGAAGAGGCTGAGGAGGAAGAAAGCATGACCCACTCTCCTTGCAGGGACTTCTTGCTCCATGGAGTTCGCTTTTATTTGAACCCAGCAGCCAATGTCACTTCACTTCAAGGGCTAGAGCAGGGGACCGCATGGGGGGCATTGTGGGACCAAGGAGATCAAATCAAGCAAAGGGAGCCCTTGCTCAGTAGCAAATCTGGCTCTTGATCTAGACACCATCCCGTGCTTGCTGTCCCCATGGTCCGAGTGGAGCGACTGCAGCGTGACCTGTGGGAAGGGCATGCGGACCCGCCAGCGGATGCTCAAGTCCCTGGCAGAACTCGGAGACTGTAACGAGGATCTGGAGCAGGTGGAGAAGTGCATGCTGCCCGAATGCCGTAAGTCCTGGGGCTCTCAGCAGCCCTCCTCTCTCTCCTATGTTCTGGAGTCTGGGAAGCATAGAACCAGCTCTGTGCTGCAGTGCATGGGTCACTAGGAAAGTTTTGAGATAAACTGTCCATTATTATGGTCCATTATTTCATTTCCTGAAAACACAGTCAATAGTGTCCTTTCTGATTCACTATGCAAGTTTCAACTTGCTGGGCTTATTTGTGGTGCTGGGAGGGCTTCATTTGTTTCCAGCCATGCAGATTTTACGTTTCTTGATTTTTGCCTATCTCGAAACTTTCGTAATGGCCCACATTATACTGCCAGACCTTATAGTAAGACCATTTGCTGGGGAGGAACATGAAGTTTGGCTGTGTGCGTTGGTAGCTACTTGACTCTGCAATCTCCTCATTAGTAAAACAGGGATATCCCACTGCCTTCTACAGAACTCACAAAGTGCAAGGTGTATGAAGTCTAATGGGAGACACAAGGCTTAATAAACCCTAATTCTTTCCCTTCCCAACTAGGGGCATGTCTGACCCATGGATTTCCTAAGTTTTTAATTCTGTACCTCCTCCCTACAACCATTCTATTTACCCATGACCGGAGGTGGGATACTAAATCAATGACTCCTGCAGCCTAGTAAGAAGACCAGCAAGAGAACAAGCCAGCTGCTCAAAACTCACTGTCCTCCCACCTCCTCCTCCAAAATCTCTGTGGCCAGCTGTTTTATTTTTTCTAAGCAGATAGAGCCAGTTTATCTGGCCAGCCTTGCACAAGCTACTCTTCTAGATGGTGAAAGGGCAGCAAGCTCACTGTTTTCCAGTTCCCTTTAAAATGCACCTGCAGTCTCTGCTTTTCCCTCCCCTTGTTAGAAGTCAGGCTACCTGCACGGTTCCCATCCCTGCTTTGTCCCTAATGGCTTCTCATAACCTCCGCAGATTACTTATCATTTCTTTTCCTTGGTTTCCTCATCTGTAAAACAGGATGCTCAAAATGTGAGCACTAGACCTGGTGAAGACAGGCTTCAGTCGCTTTTCCATGCTACAAAGCCTGATCAGTTTAGCCAGACTCAGCAGAGATAACCTGAACCATCCACTAAAGTCAGCCTGGTTTGTTTGTTTTGAGACAGAGTCTCAAACTGTTGCCCTGGGTAGAGTGCCATTATAGCTCACAGCAACCTCCAACTCTTGGGATCAAGCAATCCTCTTGCCTCTGTTTTCTGTTTTTTTAGTAGAGCTGGGGGGGTCTCTCTTTTGTTCAGGCTGGTCTCCAACTCATGAGCTCAAGCAATCCACCCGCCTTAGCCTCCCACAGTGCTAGGATTACAAGCGTGAGGCACCGCGCCCAGCCGAGCCTGGTGTTTTTAACAACTAAAATTGACCCATAGTTCAAAACAGATCACTTAGAATTGGGGCCCCAGAGCCTTTTGCCTGAGACAGTTTCTGACTTAAAAGTCTTTATACTCATTAGGCTCTACTGAGGGAAGAGGGAAGAAAATGAACACTTACGTAGCACTTATAACTTACTGGGCTGGAAGCATTATCTCCTTTAAATCTCACAACCTCATGAGAGAATTAGCATTATCCCCATTTCACAGATAAGAAAGCTGTCTGACCTCTCATTGAGAAAAAAGGCCTGAAACTATTAAACAAAATTGGGATGTCCTCTTTCCAGCCTGATCCTGACCTTACAAGGCCAGTGGAGAGTTTGGAATCATTTGCCTCCCTATTGTTTAGCTGTTCTCTCCAAAGGAGTCAGGCAGCAGCAGGCTTGTTAGCTTTGCTCTGAAAAATACTGGCAGTGAGCTGAACCTCCCCAGAGAAATCCTGGGTCCTTGGAAGGTTGGTCTGTGCCCCTTGAGACTGACTGGACAATTTTCTAGGAACTCACAGAGCAGGACAAGAGGCTCTGAACACCTCAGAGTCCCCAAAACTTTTTTTGAGTCATGTAGGGAGCACAGAATGTGGGTTATGACATGATACCAATCCTCCCACTACTGCTACCAATAGTGTTGGCTGGATGAAGTCAGGCTCTTAAATAAGCCTCAGTTTCTTTGTCTATAAAATGGGATAATAGCACCTGCTTTGCAGTCCTCACAGACTTGTTGAGATGTTCAAAGGCAAAGGTACACGATCATACCTTTTTTCAGATATGAGATACACTCACACCCATCTGTGTCTTGCCAGCCATTGACTGTGAGCTCACTGAGTGGTCCCAGTGGTCAGAATGTAACAAGTCATGCGGGAAAGGCCACATGATTCGAACCCGGATGATCCAAATGGAGCCTCAGTTTGGAGGTGCACCCTGCCCAGAGACTGTGCAGCGAAAAAAGTGCCGCATCCGAAAGTGCCTTCGAAACCCATCAATCCAGAAGCTGAGATGGAGGGAGGCCCGAGAGAGCCGGAGGAGTGAGCAGCTGAGGGAGGAGTCTGACGGGGAGCAGTTTCCAGGTATTGCTCCCAAGTGTGGGGCTGGGCTGGTCTTGGGGACAGGAGGGCCCTGATTTGGTCATAGGTCTGAGAAGGGAGTTGGGAGAGAAAATATTTTTCTGGAGTCTTTAGACTGCATTTTGATTATTTAAATATAAGTTTTTCCCAAATATTAAGCAAGCATAATTTATAAAGGAAAGGAATGGGGGGGCACTTTATCAAACATAATTACCTGCCAAAAATAAATTTTCAAGCAAAGAACCCTTAGGAATTATATAATTTCCTCCTTTCTGCACATATATAAAACCAGTCATCTTTCCATTTTGCTCAAAATCATAGTTATGACTTAATGACCCCATAGAAAATAAAGATATGGACATAATATATCAAAGGAGTCTTGTTCATTGTTTAGGGAATGTTCCCAAGGACCTCCCAGAACAAGTGGTTCTCCATTTTAAGGGCGCGGCTCAAACAAGGTGGCTCTGGCCTGAGGCTCTATGATTTATTTTTGCAAGGTAACCACAAAGTTTAGCAGCAGTGTCATCTCATGTCAGCCTTGAGTTTTATTTCGCCAAATAATATTGACACAGGCTACTAAATAGCTAATAACGGTGACAAATGCCAAATGCTTCACAAGAGCAATGAACCAAGTGCTGAGGGAACATCTTACACTGTGTGCCGTTCAGGGAGGGAGATGTCAGAGCAAGGAGGATTATAGTGGTGGACCTTGAAAAACTTGCAGGAAGTTTGCTAACTAGAGCAGTATGTTCCAGGCAGCAGGAAGAGTAATTGCAAAGGCAGAGATACTAGAGATCATGGTATGTCCAAGCAATAAATAGGATGCAGATAAGAGCACAGAGTACAAGCTGGGGAGGCAGGAAACCAGCCTAGAGAGGTGAGGGCCAGACCATAATAGGTCAGGCTGTTGAGGAGACTTGATTCTGTAGATGACTATTTTAAGCAAAGGAGTGACTTTGTTAAGGAAGACCCATGTTAAGTGGTTTGGAAGTGGCAAAAACAGAGGCATAGAGGCCAGTTATTAAGTTTGGTACACAACCCAGGAGGAAGAATATGCGTCCCCTCCCACCCCAGCTTAACTCAAAGGACCCCAAAGAATTAGAGAAAAAAATAAAGTCTGTCTGGTGCTTCTCTGCTAAATTAGCTGGCCCGAGCCAAGAGTGTGGTATCATCAGCAAACCAATGAACTGGTGAGTAGGGAAGGTCCATGGTTAAGTATTGGGCATTGGCCAATCGATGATCTCTGGATTCCCTGGAATAGGTGAAGGTGCCCTTGTGAAAGTAAAAGTTAATGGGTACACCGAGTTTCTCATCATTTTTAAAGATCAAATTCCTTTAAGATGGAATTTCCTTCTCTTTCTTTAAGATGCTCCTCCTCATCCTGGGATGATGAGAGAAATGGGGAGGGTGTGAGGAGCTACCTGATAGTCCACTATCCTTCCATAAGGGAGCTATTCACGTAGTAAAATGTTGGCTCTTATACATCAGTCAGCCAATCATCAAACATTCCATAAATCCAACTATGTGCCAAGCTCATAGTTGTACGCTAAGTTCCTTTATGAGACTTAGCTGTAGTGTGGTAAAGAGATATCTAATGCATAATCACAAATGTGACAGGTTCTACAAAGGAGGAATACATAAAGTGCTTTGGAGGCATATAAACAAAAGAGGTCAGGGAAAGTTTCCCTAGGGGTCAGGAAGTTTTGGAAAAGGCCTTTTTATCTGAGTAGGAAAAAAAAAACAAAACTATATTTCTATTACTTAGTATTTGGGAAAGTACATACAAGAGGAGCAAGACAGAGAGAAATTGGTCCAGTGCTCCTTGAGCCACCCTAAACGGTAGGTTTGTTTTTTGTTTTTTTTCTTTTTTTTTTTTTTTTTGCACCTGGCTAGAGTCTCCAGACATCATCATAGCTCACTGCAACCTCAAACTCCTAGCCTCAAGAAATAGTACTGCCTCAGCCTCCAGGAGTAAACCATCACGTCCAGTCAAAACTGTAGTATAAAAAGTCATTTATTCACATGATTCTGTGAGTCCACGTCTTGGGCTGACTCAGTTGGATGAGTCTTCTGAGGTCTAGCTTAGAATCATTCATGTGGCTCAACGGGCTGGAAGGGCCAGAACCAGCCTTACCTGCATGTCTGGGACCTTGTGGGGTGGCTGGGGCCACTCTCCATGTGGTCTCTCCAGTAGGCTAGCCAGGCTTTCTTAAGTTGGAAGGGTTCCTAACAGCTTTTTTCAAGCCGTGTTTTGTTCATGTTCCATTGGCCAAAGCAAGTCATGTAGGCAAGCCCAGATACAAGAGGTGTGGAAACAGACTGCCTCTTGATGAAGGGAGCTACACAGTACATAAGGCCATTTTTTGCAATCTATCATATCTGAGCTAGCAGTTCCTAACAAAGACTATTAATTCAATAATTTGTTACATACAGGAGCAGAGGCGGAGCCCACACAACTACATTTCACAGTTCTGCTAGAGCTCAGCTTCTTTATTCTGTCTTAAATTTCTGCTGGTCTAACCAGGCATTCTCATCTTTCAGGCTGTAGGATGCGCCCATGGACAGCCTGGTCAGAATGCACCAAACTGTGTGGAGGTGGGATTCAGGAACGCTACATGACTGTAAAGAAGAGGTTCAAAAGTTCCCAATTTACCAGCTGCAAAGACAAGAAAGAGATCAGAGCATGCAACGTTCACCCTTGTTAGCAAGGGCGCAAGTTCCCCAGGGCTGCACTCTAGATTCCAGAGTCACCAATGGCTGGATTGTTTGCTTGTTTAATTAAGACAATTTAAATTGTGTACACTAGTTTTCATTTTTGCGGTGTGGTTTGCCCAGTGGTCTTGTGGATGCCAAGGATATCCTTTCTGAATACTTCCTGGAGGGTACTGGCTGAGTGGGGCTCTCCCACCTTCAGTCAGCCCTCTTCCTACACAGGAGTGAGTAGTATCAGCCACCCTGTACCAAACGGAAACATGTCCCTCTGGAGCTTCTGCCTGGCCAGGCAAGATAGAGACCTTGGCTTCCACAAGGAGAGGCAGCCATGTGGAAAGGAGGCTTTCCATAAGGAGATGACTATGTGCCTGGGTCCCGGGGTGTTTCCTATCAGATGAAGAGAGCAGATTCCCCTTGTTCTCATCTTTGGCCTATTCACTCTTGCGGAAAACGACTGTTTGCCCATTTCTTTTCATTTAGTGGAACTTTAAGCTTCTTATAAAGTCTCCTCAGTCATCAGTAGTTCCTGGGGAACACTGAGCTGCTAGACTTGAAGAGGAACATTGATGTTGGGTGGCTTTTCTTCCCTCACTGAGAATCCTGAATACGTTTATCTTCCTAATATTGGTTCCTGATTCCCCAAAGAAAAAAGATGGCTGCTTTAAATGAAAGTAACCAGTTCTTACACCTGAGATAAAGTGTACCAACTGTATAAAGTATTTTTCCCTTGCCTTTTTTTTTTTCTTGCCCACAAGTCTTCTAAGAAGCCAGTCCAATGAATTTTTTGGTACTAAATCCTTATTAGAACTAAGGCCAAGGCAGCAAAATTGGCCTAACAGTTCCCAGTATGAGTTTTACAATCTTAAGATCTTCACATTTAGAACTTCAAGTTTTCAAATCAGTTTCTAACAAAACATTTTTGTTATACAAACATTTTGCTAAGTCTGCTCAAGAGCCTGCCAAGTCACTTTCAACAAAAGGACTTCCTCCAGAGAAAGGTATTTCAGAGACCAAGACAGAAAATCTGAGAGAAAGAAATATTAAGAAATCAAGCTGAGCAAGCAATTCTGGTGGAAAGTCAAACCTGTGTCAATTATCCACACCAGGGCTGGGTTCTCTCCGACATGCACAGGGACGGCCTTCTCAGCATCACAAGCACACCAAGTTCAGGGAAATTGACTACTGAGGATTAGTATAAAAGGACTTTTTCTCAGTTAAGCCCATCAGCAGTTTTTGCTCATGCATTTATTGTTAAAACCACTGTTTCATTTCTTCTGCAGGCCTTCTTTATTACTGCTTAATCCAAATATGTACTATGGATGAGAAGCATCCAATGCTTTGAATACACTACTTTAAGAATTTACATTAAATAATCAGGATATTTCCAAACATAGCATATATATGCTATAACCCTGAGTATGTATTTTCTTTAACACAAGATAGACTGTTCAATAAAAAACTCACTGGGTCTGTCTTTAGGGTTTTTAAACTAAGTGTTCAGAAAGTTGGGTCTTTTATAATTATAATGCACCTTGATCATTTTCAGTAAAAGATATGTCTTTTGCTCCCTCATACTATAGGGGACTTTACCTTATCGCTGCCACTTTTGAGTTGTCTCCAACATTTTTTTTTTAAATCTTAAAATGAATTGCTTTCTCCCGCCAAAGAAGCATAATATTAATATAAAGAAGAGGTTTAATTTTCTACTCAGACAAAAAAGTCCTGATGTAGAATGTCTACTTTTGCAACATTGTTGTTAAGAACAAGCCACCCTAGTAGCTCACGCTTATTTGGTCCCTCTTGGGTACATTTCTAATCCTAATTTTGGAAACTTAAAACCAGGTTAACTGGTTAACGGCTGAGAACTAGTAACACGATTCTTGTCAGAGAAGTGTTATTTTTGTTTGCAATGGGGAACTTATAAGAAATATCAAATCTCTTTCTTACCAAAGTCTTGTGTTAGGTGATTTATAGTTATTCTAACTAATCATTTTGGAAATAAAGACTTTTTACTACAAAAATGAAATGTTTGGACTTCCACTTGAGATAGAGATTATTAGACCTCCAGTAAAAACTGACATATAAAAAGTTATAATTGTTGTGTATCTTTTTATCAATGCCAAATCAGTTGTAATCCAATTTACATCCACATTTTAAGATAACAGTAAGTTTAGAAATAAATTTCCCAGTCAAGCATTGGGTCACTCACCTGTCACCTTGCCAAATGCATTTTATTTGAAGAAAATCTGTTGTAGCAAATGAGAATAAAACCTGGGCTTCTTTAGACCCAGAATAAAAACATTTTGTGCTGTTTTTAATTTGAATTTTGTGTATTAAAACATATTTTAGACATAATCAAAGTCTATACTCCCTTCAGGGAGTAAGAGAACATTATACATTCTCACATGACTACAACTCTCCAGACACAGTCCAAGTCAAATCCATGGCTAAAGTCCATGGTTAAAATGTGCTATGGCTAGAGTTTGTATCCACCAAAACTCATGTTGACATATGATCCCCAATGTGGTGGAGATGGGAAGCTGGCCCCAGTGGGAGGTATTTGAGTCATGGGGTGGATTCCTCATGAATAGCTGGGAATGTGTGAGTTGTAGTTCTCCAGAAACTGGAATAGTTCTCATACAAATGTTCCCAAGATGGTGAGCTGTTAAAAAACCCAGAATGCCCCCCTCAGGATTTACATCTCAAATGTGTCTACTTCCTCTTTGACCATCTCCATTATGTTATGACATGGCATGAAAAGGCCTCAATGGAAGCCAAGCAGATGCCAATATCAAATTTCTTATAATTCCCAGCCTGTAGAACCATGAGCTAAATAAATGTAATTCCTTTATAAATTATACAGCGTAGGGTATTCTGTTATAGACAACACTTATAAAAGGACTAAGACAAATGTTAATACACAAAAATTCCCTGAGTCAAATTATTTCTATGGCCTATTTTCATTTAGCCCACATTTTTCAGCCAATAGTTAAAAAATAAAAATAAATTCTTAAAAAATCAGAAAGCTCAAAGCACTACCAAAAGACCTCCCAAACTATTTTTTAATAGAATCCAACCTGGAGTAAAAGAGCTCGGCTTTAAAAGTTTAGGTACAAAGGAGTTAAATATATACACTCTAGAGCACTGGAGATAGTACTGTCCAAAGACTAACCATAAATGTTGAATTCATAATTATGAAGACACAGACATTTCTACTATTTTTGTTAGTTGGTGCCATCAATTTTAATAACGGAACAATTCATTTTGTTCTTCATATTGCCTAAAGTAAACAGAATGAATGGAAATAAATCCCTTTTGAGAAATGGAACAATTCATTTTGTTCTTCATATTGCCTAAAGTAAAGACAAAATGAATGAAAATATATCCCTTTTGAAAATGAGATGCAGAAACAAATTATAAATAGCAGCTAATTTGAATGCTAATTAGCATGAAGCTAATTCCTTAATTTAGATCCTTTGAAATCTGAAAGCAAAAGATCTAAACTGTCAAATTTAAATGGCATCCTGCTTTAAAAACCCTGTTGGTTCAGAGGGCTTTCTACCCTCTACACTCTGGAGGGTAGAGAAGCAGAGGCTGTATAATGGTTAAGCATGGGCAACCTAGATTCAAACCAGTGCTACTCCTCTGAAGCAGCTTGAGAACTGGGACCAGTTATTTTACTTTTTCTGGCCTTAGGCTTTCACACAAGCTTGTTTACACAAAAGGACTTATCTACTCTACTGGCCTCCACAGTTTAGCCAATTCTTGAGAATTGGTCCTGTCTTGGGACTCCCTGAAAACCAAGTCGACCCCACCAGACTCTCACTTCTCCATAAACCAGTAAATATACACTTTGTGTTGAAGCTCATTTGAAATGCATTTCTGTCACTTAAAACCTAAAATGTCAAGACCAAAAATATGCATGCAGTAATCATCCAAGTAACATGAAATTTGACTTGTTCACTTAACATTCATATTATTCATAATGTCTTAATGAGGTAACATTCATTAACATTTTCTCATATTGCTCTAAATACTCCCATCTTTAGAAATGATTAGTAATAGTTCTCATATTTTAAGCAGTTACATGTTTAAACAATTTTCTTTTATCCCGAATAATTTGTAAGTATTAACGGGAAGGGAAAAAACAAAAACATCTTATTCAAGTATACGGACTCCTTTATGACACTTGGGAGTTTACAAAAGTACAGTCCCTATTTTTCCTAAAGCTAGAATGCAACCCCTATTGGGTGATCCTAATCTAGAATTAGCAGCCTGCCTAGGAAATCAGAGGGGCCACTTGTGCAAGATTCCCCAATTTCCTGCTCCTTTCTCTACTGTACTAGTGATGCTCAAACCAAGTCCTGTAGCCTGATAACATCTACAAATGAGACACAGAAATTGAAAACAAGTGTTCAGAAACTTTTATAGTAATGTGACATTGCCACAACATCCCAAAAGAATGATTATTTTCCCAGTAACTCAAACAAAGTTATCAGTCCACAACAATGGAGATTAAAAAAAATTTTTTATAGAACAGTAAATTTCAAATGAAGCTTCAAAACCATAATCTGACAAAAATGCAAAATAAACAACAAACACATAATCCAATTTCAAGACTATATACAAACTCAAACATTTTAAACTGAAAAAGACATTAAACAACAAAGTAAGACATCCAAACACCCAAGGAAGCAACGGAAGATAAGCGGAAACCCAACTGCACGATGCCTCCAGAGAACAACATGTGGCTAATAACTTACAGGAGAGGTGCAGATTTTCAAATGTTTTTGGTAAAGTGACCTGAGACTGATCCTTGAGCCTACTATAACTCTGCGTAAGATATTCTGACATGCCCTTCAAATGATGTCATGAGATGAGTAAACAGGAAATCTTATCTCCCTCTCAACACCTGGAAGGCAAACCACATTCACAGACGCCAGACTCTCTAGTACCACAGAGGGCAGGGGAGCTGACTGGTATAAAAGGAGGTGTGGTACTTCTGTCTTACTTTACATATGTTTTGGCTCAAATTAAAAAGCCTTTAATTAATGAAATAAAGGATTCCTCAAGTTACATGCTGGAGGCCACACACTGTGAACAGCGAGTCTACAGACACTTTCAAAGCCTAGAGTTATCTGTTAGCAATGAACATTGCCAAGAGGCTTCATAGGAAGGTTTAAATGCCAACCATGACTTGGACATGATAGATATGCTTAAGTCCAGAATATTGATCAAATCAACCAGCATGTCGTTCACTTCAATTCCCATTTTAAATAGGCACTGTGAGATGGGAACGCTGCCGTACAGTGAGTAGTACATGAGGAAATTAGTGTTCTTTGAGGAGTACCTGCTCTACATTAATTCCCTGTAGTTAAAGATGCACATGAAATATCCAGAAAAAAATTCTATCAGTCTGTAAAAGAAGTTAGTATTTAGAAATGGAAATGAAGCACTTGCATCTTCATTTTTTTTCTTTTTTTTTTTTACATCTTCATTTTAAAAACTTCACAAAGGTGCAAACAACGTAATGCTTTCCAGGCTCACATGGGCAGGTCAGTACTATTGTGTCTAGTATTCCTGGACGTGCCATCATCTCGTGGCAACGCTTTGTGCAAGTTTGACACAGCAGCAGTTCTCTCGAAGTCTATCACAGCATACAGCTCTGTGCGCCTGGTGGGGGTTTGTGGAAGGGGAGTGGTAGGTGTTTTTAGAGTCTGAGGGTTGTCAGAGTCACTGCCACCTTCCAAGTCAACCTGTATGTAATTGAGCTGCCTGTGTTCTAAACTTGGGCATCTGATGTCAAAGTTAAAAAAGACTGTCGGTGTACAGTCCCGACATTGTGAATATTCTATTTTGTGAGCACTTGCTGGCACGGTTACATTCTGTGTATTTACACAGCTATGCAATGGACCTAGACTATTATGGTAGCCATTTAGAGACGGGGTCTTTGGTCCTAAATTGTCATCTTCATCCCTACTTAG